>JABUQX010035894.1:0-10000 GCA_015478945.1 Trachelipus rathkii | reverse complement strand
CCTATCCTTGGCTTACATTGCAAGGAAACGAACCAAAATCATGTGCGCACTACACGTAGGCTGCTATAAGAATGTTCACCTTCCGCATATACTACAGTAGTAGCCAAGTTGTATCTGCCGGTTGCAATTCGGGAAGCACGTGGGTAACTTAACGTCCTACATGTCATGGATGCCATTACTGACCTGGATGATTGTTCATCGATCAATCCTTGAAATAAGTACGCGGCTGATCGCGCTCACCGTCCCACTTGTTCCACCCCAGGTCCCTTCCAGTTGGAACTGAGCTGACGATCTTGGTATGAGAGTTGATTTGTTCCAGTAGTTTGCCCCTAAAAGTCTCTGATTGGACAATTTCGATATGTTCCAGAACGATTAAGAACAAGGTGCATGGGAAAAATGACTACTGGGACGCACTGCACCAAGAGTAAAACATTTCTATCCGTAACAGGAGAGAAGCCAGAGCTGACGCAGAGGCTCTTCCGCCCAGTCAGTTTTGGTAACCTTAGTGTAGATTGCACTGATCAGGGTTGCCGAGGTCTACTACTGCGCTATGGGACTCCCCAGGAATCATTAATCAATGCAGGGTGAGTGCGCGACTGTTTATGACGCACTTCCAAGGTAGACAGTTTAAAGTGTTTGTTGTTACACAAACGGCAACAGGTATATGCTTCGGTTCCAGTAAATGAATTGTATGTCAGTACTCTTGAGGTCTACTTCTGGATGAATGGGATAGGAGTTTAATAATTGAGATGCAAATAAATCAAGGATCAAAGTAATGCGCCGAAAGTATGGCGATTACAATACTCTGGGTACATGGATGAGTAAATAATGCGCGTGATCTCCAAAAAATGATAAACATTTTTGCTCAGTCAGCCCAAGCAGGTCTTCACCAACTACACACTGTTTTCCTGATTGCTATTGGGACAGCCGCGAGGCAAAGGATCACTGGACCAAAAGAGAATGTCCACCGAGGGAAACCTTGACCGCAACGTGACAGGAACATCGTACGTGAACCACTGTACAGGAGAAAAACACTCATCTTACCTCCCACTACACATAAAACTCTGGTTTGGATTGAAACAAATTTGGAAGGCCCTGGAACCATGATGGTGAATGCTTCCGCCATCTATAATGCTCAACGTTTCCTGGTCTTGACGTGACGAGAAGAAAAAAGCTGGATATTTGATGGCCCACAAAATATACGGACACTCCTCCGTGAGGCTGCCTTTGCTACAACAATGAGTGTGTTAGAGGCAAGAGCGTGGAATGCTTTTTCAGCTGTAGCACAGAATTTTCTGGGGAACAGGAAAGCCCGGAACCACTCAACATAACTGTAACAGGAACTTGCCTAGACAGTTTATTCTTCATGGATGTTAGAATGAAGTAGTTAAAGAACAGTTCGCGCCTTACTTACATCTACACCTAAGAAAATTACCGAATAAACCTAGGCGATGTTAAAGTGCGATTGAGCCAGGTTGTTGAATGCTGTCCTCCCTCCAAGATCTAAAGGTCATGGAAGGAACCCTACTTTTATGCCAAGAGAGATCCAT
The DNA here is from genome assembly GCA_015478945.1 of Trachelipus rathkii. NCBI lineage: Eukaryota > Metazoa > Arthropoda > Malacostraca > Isopoda > Trachelipodidae > Trachelipus > Trachelipus rathkii. Next base: position 8,450 of record JABUQX010035894.1, on the reverse strand, counting down.
ACAATATGATGAGCACCGGACTATTGTAGGAGCTGATGGAACCCCAAATTTAGGATATTCCAGACGCTATGCACTTCCAGAATAGAAATCATCTAGATGAGAGAAAGTTACTTACCAGTCGTATCGTATGTTAACATTACACTAAACCCAGTTCCTCTATTACATTCATTCTGTTCGTCCCCATATTTACTCTTTATTTCATAGTTGTATTATAGTTTAACGTTTGTACTAATATCTAGCAAGGACATGTATCTATTCATTTTGCGATTTGTTTTACTCCCTTCAGAACTAGCTTATTGCTATCTATATAAAAGTCGGTTATATGGGCTTACAATATATATATATAAGTTATAATACCTATTATTAATATATATATTATTATTATATATAATATAAATTATGGTATATATATAATATATATATCGCTATTATATATACTTATTAATAGAGATATAATCTTATAGGTAATTATAAATATATATTATTGTAAGTAGTAATATCTATATATATATATAAATATACTAATATTATATATATATTAATATAATATAGTTGATATATATATATATATATATAAATAATTGTACTATATATATTAATAGTAATTAATAATATAACATATCAATAATTGTGGTATAGGATTCCCTCTTGAAAAAGGTTTAAAAAATCAATATAAAAATTTTCAACAAAATCTGTGTTCACACAATTATCGTCGACAGAATGCATTTGTGATATTAAGAAACCCAACCCTCCGACTTACATTTTTTCCTAAATCAGAAACACAAAATCAATAACAATTGCGAAAACCGCCGTTCTAAGTTATTTTCTATGTTTACCAATGTTTATAATAAAAAAAAAAATCAAAACAAAAAAGTAAATGAGACCCCTATTTCTTTACCCTTATAGCAAAACCATTCCACGATATTAAAAAATATTTAAATGAAAATTGAAAAGTTCGTAGTTAAAGATATTAGAACTTAAGTTTCTGTGAAAATAAGCTTCATAAAAGGATAAAAATGACAGCCACAGTAGCTATTTCTCCATTTTTCTGGTCCCCGATACCTATTTCTTGTTGGCTCATTAAATATTTCCTCTTGGTTCTAAAATATTCTTTCCCACGTGTCGACTGCATGACGATGGAGCTGAAAGGGTATTTTATGCTAGTTTTTTTTCAAAATTCGTAAAAACTATTTCCAGTGAAGTTTTTTCCACCAATTGAAGGGAATAATCATTGTCTTCACTGGTCAAAGTACGTGCAAACTTATTAGGTATTTGTTTACTTCTCTGACCTGGTAATTCCGGTATTGTTAGCCTATTTACCTTCTTTATGTCCTATCAATTACCATCACATCGTCAGAAGAATGGGACCTTTCTCTTTTTCACTCTCACTTTCTTTTCTGATATGACGATTTCTGATTGCCACAATTTCTAAAAGCACATCCCATTGAAAGAAGCGAAAATGTCGACCTTCAGCTTTCACTTTCCCCACGACGTAGAATCATCGTCAGCCAGAAGAGTCAGCGAGCTGAAATTTTTGCGATTGCTATTTCTTTCCATGCCTCTATAACGACCATATTCTTTTACCTGATAATCCATGTTGAAAAGTTAGCTTGGAAGTCGCAGGATCTAAGAACAAGGAGCGACACAAAAAGAGTTTATCACATAGAACTTAGAAATTGTCTTTTATCCTAATTTACTTAAGCTCTCCTAATACAAACGAGTGTAATTATCCACTGAAGCTTTGCTTTTAATTGCCTTATTTAAAAATAGATATTATTGCTAACACATTGCGAAGGGATCACTTCGGCCGACTGTTACTTAACGTTTAATGCTTGTTTTAGTGGATGTTGTTAAATGGCTCAAGTAAATGGAATCAAAACTAATGAAAATACAGTCAACATTTTCTGATTGCATTAAGCAGTCCGTATATTGTGACTTAGGGGAAACTGTTGTTCAAACCCTTTTAAGCATATTCATTAAGTTCTGTCTTCCAGCATGTAGAAACGTCTTGAATACACTTATGCTGTTTCTTGACATTCACGCTGCGTATCGTTAAAGTTTTAAAGGCTTTGCAGCTGCCGTTGCTGAATGGTGAAATGAGCGAGGATATGCTTCTCCAAGTAAATAAGAATATCTTTAACAGACATATCTGACATTAAATAATTGAATCGGGTGAACTGCATGAGGATGCAACACTGTGAAATAAACATCGACAATTAGATAGCAAGCCAACTCTCCCTTAAAATATCCAGCTAACACCATGTTTAGTCCTTTACTATCCCGTATCACTAAATGTGAATCTAATTTTTTAGAATATTGAGATAAAGATGTCTACAAGGCCCTTATAGGAATCTGACAAATGACAAAGATTTTCGCCATATTGGCTAACAAAAATTTGGCTATATTTTTATTTTTGGGAAATAAGTTTCTTAAAATTTTCATTTTTAAAATTGAAATAACTCTGCCTATATGTTGACGTAATTTATTGTTTATAACGCTCAATATTCGGCCCGAATAGTTCGCAAAAAGCCTGCCAGAATACCAGAATATCGGCATTTTTGGCCGGAATAGGCCGTAATACCGAATACTTGGCCGAATATTTCGGCACTTCCCAAGTCCCCCTTATCTGATATCCCTATATATAGTTATATCGTATAATAATATAAATAAATAAACCAAATATACTAATAAAATGATAAAATTTATAAATTATACATATATTGATGATAATTGAGAAAAATAACTGACTATACATTATATATATATATTTATTATACTTATTTATAATATTATTATTTTAAATATTAATATATAGCTATATATGAATAATTAATATATTACCTTACAATTTACATACTACTCTATCTTATTATAAAACTAATTAAATAGTTTAATCCAGGACGACAGCCTTGTATCTCGTATATATATAAATAAAGTTTATAAGAGTATAAAGTTATATATATATACTATTATAATACTCCATATAATTATATATATATAGTATATATATATATATATATATATATCATAGATATATAGAACTTAGCTATCTGCGTCCTTTCATATAGAAGAATTGTACACACAAAATAATAATAATAATAATAATAATAAGTAATAATAATTAATATAATAATAATAATAATTGAATAATAATACATAATAATAGAGAATAATAATAATAATAATAATTAATAATAATAATTAATAATAATAATAGTAATAGGATACATAATAATAATAATAATAATAACTAATACATAAAGAAAATTGTAGTACCACTAATCAGAACTATAATATCTATACTAGGTGTATATGAGATAATAATAATACTTTAATAATAATAATAATAGATGAACCTGCGAAATTGACTAATGGAACTAAGACCGTTACTTGATCATAAAAAGTAAGCTTCCTGACGATTCAAAATTAAAAATCTTGTTTCCCTTTAACAATCTTGCATACACCTTTTAATAAAGAATAATATTGCATTATATATAATATATATATATATATATATAGATATATAATATAATATTATATACATATAGTATATATATATAGTATATATATATATTTATTATAATAAAATAATATAGTTTATATATATATATAATAATATATATATATATCATATATATACTACTATATATATAATATATATATAAATATATATATATATATATTATATTATATATATATATATAATATATAGTATATATAATAGTGTATATATATATATATATAATATATATATCCCCGTTATACTATATATTATACTTTATTAATTAAGTTTAATATCCTATATATAATATATATATATATATATATATATAGTTATAATAGTACATGAGTAGTATATATATGGTTCGAGTAATTGGAACCGCGGCGAATTTACATGCTATAGAAGTATGGGAGGATTGTTAAACAAATGCTATGGAAGGAGAATTTATTAGGAAAAAGCAAATTTGTATATTTAGAACATGTTACTATCGTGTTACAGCATACCGACAGCTGTGTGGACCGGATGCGGTGACGAGAGAGTAAACAGTGTATTTGAACACCCTGCATATAGTTATCTTCGTGGTTATATAGTTTTCCAATTTGATCGTTAGAGGATCGTGAATAACACAGTTCAATTTCCTTAAAGGAGTCTTAAGGACTCCCTAGAAGGGCCAATTGAAAAAAGGCTCAAGAGAAGCAATTGCATCTAAGAATGATAAAGAGAAATTGGAAACATAACAAATACCTACGGACCTTATGTTTCACAGTAAGAATCAGAAATGGTTACGTTTCCCATTTGAGATGGGACCGAAGCCCCATCAAACAGGGTGAAAAATTATAGAGTGAAATGAGATTATGGATGGAATGTACTCGAGTCAAAATTTGGCATTCACTCTTGCCTATTGCTGTACGTATATCAGGCCCGTATACAAAGGACGTATTAGTAGAGTTCGTATTGCATAGATTCGGTCAAAATATTTTCATAAATTAACACATAGCTCAAAATACATTTATTGGTACTAAAAATTTAAAAAAAAACATTCTGGTTTTTAATATGAAGAAAACATTTTTTTTAAAAACAGCTTTTTTATATTTTCTTAAAAAACATTTAGTTTTTGTAGAAAACATTGTCAAATTTTTAAGTAAAAAAAGACAAGTTTTTATTGACCTAAAGCAGTAAAGCAGTACGAAAACAGCCCCTATAGGAGCCCCAGCCCACCCTCTATCGACCCATGTTTTACTGCTTATACTGCTTTTACGCCATACCTGCCTTTACTGTTTTAAGTCCTAGCAAAAACACATTTTTCATGAAAATAACCGTAATAATCAATCAATAATAATAATAATAATAATAAATAAATAATAAAATAATAATAATAATAATAATAATAATAATTAATAATAATCAATAATAATAATAATAAAATAATAATAATAATGTATAATGACATGTTTAAAGTATAAATAATTACAAAGATTCTTATTACCTAACAGCAGGATTCGGAGTCGATAAATGAGTATTAGCTGCCCTGGATGATATGTGTTGGAGTCAGTGTTGTGCTAACGCGAGCACAGACCCAGTAAAAACTGGTTATCGGGACATCTAGCATAATGATATTGTATACATCAAACGTTATGCAAGAATGGGTTTAGAGTTCAATACTCCCTGACCTCACTCGTATATAACAGTTATAGATGTGGTAGTAGTTAGTACGTTATGAGTAGATGAAAATTTAATTAGTAGAGAGTAGTAGTAGTAGTAGTAGTAAGTAGATGTAGTAGTAGTAGTAGTGTAGTAGTAGAAATAGAAATGATAGTAGTAATATTTTTCCTTTGAACTTTATTTAAAATGTATGTATGAGTTATGATGTTACTCAGCTTTCCACACGCTTTAATATTTTTATTTCCATAGAGAGACACATTTTCTTATTCTTTATTTTCTTTACTAAACATTAACTATAATATTTTGAATACATCAGTTTCTTTAAACCTGAAATATTTTTACTTGGTGACAATCAACATTAAAAATTATGTTCAAGCTAAATACAACACTAACATAAAAAAGTAATTATTCTATTTATAAAGAAAACAACATAATAAATAAAAATCGCACATAGTAAGGGAAACTGACCAGTGATCTTTCTTATTTACAAATATGTTTCTTTCAAGTGCTTGGAATTCTATTATAAATGCAAAGAATTGATATTTATATATATAATGATATATATATATATATATAATAGTATACAATATATAATAATATGATATATAATATCTATATATATTATACTTATGGATTTATTCAGGTATATTACGCCCTAATATAATATATAATAATACCTATACTAATAAATATATATCGATATAAATAAATATATATATATAAACTACTATATTACTTATTTATATAATAATACGCCCAACTAATATAATATATTACCATATATAGATATTAATAATTATATATATGTGAGTCCCACTGAGAAATTTAAGTAAATTTATAACAGTTAGTCAGAGTATGATGTTATATCTATTATACCATAGACTTTTATTTATGTCATATTAAGTTAGAATGTGAGTGTTTCAAAATAATTGGACTAATTTCGGTTATATTTATTTATGTTTATCATTGAAGGTCATGTGTTACTCATTAAAGAGCATAACGTGAATATCTACACAACTTAGTACATCAATTTCATAAAAATATCAAATCTCTTTTATTTATTATATATTTATTTATGATTTGGCAATGTTATTATGTATTACTTTAAATTATTAATAATAAACTATTAATAACTTGAAGTATATTTATTAATAATTTGATTATATCAATTTAAATTAATAATTATTATGATTATTAATAAAATTAATTATAATTAATTATTATTAAATTAATTACTCATGTATATTATTTAATTAATATATTGTATATTATATTAATTTAATTTATATATTATATTATGCTTAAAATAATGCACATCAGTGTTATCGATTAACAGAATCAAGCAACTCACAGTATTAAATAATATTATATATTATATATATCTAGGCCTAATTAGGCGAGGGGAAGATTATAATTTCAAAGAATTACATATTTATTCTTACCTAGAAACTAGAAAGAAAAATTAATAATCGAGTTATATATAATTTAATTATTTATGTTATATATATAGGCTATATACTATGATTTAACCTAACTATAATATAAAATTATATTATACAATTATACGCATATACTTACTATTATAATTTAATATATTATAATTAAATAAATATTATAATCATATATATATATATATTATCATGTTAATATAAATTAATAATGATATATATATTATATATTATATATTAGTACTTATTTTATATATTTATAGTATATATATATTAATAATTAATAATCATTATATATATACTTATATATAATATATATATATATATTTATATAATATAATATATATATAGTAGTATATATATATATAGTATATATATAATAAATATATATAATATATTCACTATTAATATTAGTATTATATAATATATATATATACTCATATGATATAATAAATATAATAATAATTAATATTATAATAACTATTATATATATATATATATATATAATATATTAATTAATAATATACCTATATATATATATTATTAAGTATTTAATATATATATTATGATATCTATCTATATATATATATACTATATATATAAAGTATATATATATAATAATAATAAGTATTATAATAATTAATTTTTATATTTACTATATTATTTTATATTTATAAATATAATATATAATATTTAATTATATATTTAATAATATAGTACAAGTTATAATATTAATATTTTTATTAATTATTATAATTACTTTATATACCTATATTTTTATATATTATATAATATTTATTAATACTATTGATATTATAGAATAATTTTATTTGTTTATATATTATATTTGAACTTAATTTATTATATTGATATATATATATATATTACCATATTATATAGTATAACATATATAGTAATTTAAATATATAGTATAAATATTTAATTATATATGATTTAGTTAATAGATAGTATGAGTATATATATAGTATAGTATATATATTAATATTATATAATATTTATATATTATATTAGATATATATATATTAATACTATAATATTAATCAGAGATCTATATAATTTAACATTATAGTGTGTTTTGTTAAAATATTTAACAGATTAATATACTAAAGTTATATATAATAAGGATATATATATATATAATAATATGTAAATATATTTAATAATTAAAATTATATAATATATGCTTTATATAATATATATATATATATATATATAGTATTAATTATATTATATAATATAAAATTATAAATATAAAATATTTTATCATATAATTAATAATTATATATATTATATTAATGTGTGTATAGTATTACAAGGGGTATATATATATATATATTATAATAATAATAATATATATATTATATATATAATATATATAATATATTATTAGATATATATATTAAATATATTAATATATATTAAATATATATATAATATTAATATATATAATATATCCGATAGTAATGGTATAATATACCCTAATAGTATTATATTAAAATAAATATATATAGTATTAATATATTATATTAATATATATTAATATTATAGTATATTAATTATATATATATTATATAATTAATATAGTTAATATAAATTTATTATATATAGATATCTTATCAATTTTATTTTTTTTCTATATATTACTATTATAAGAAATAATTTATAGATTATTATTTTTTTATTTATTATTGTGTATTATTATAGTATTATTAAAATAAAAACAAAAAATAATTAGATGTACAATATATATAATTAAGCTTTGATAATATTATATCATATATTATATAGTTTATATACTATATAGTAATAGTATATAT
>JABUQX010035893.1:47500-51275 GCA_015478945.1 Trachelipus rathkii | reverse complement strand
ATATATATATATATATATATATATATATATATATATATATATATATATATAATATATATATATATATATATATATATATATAAATATATATATATATATATATATATATATATATATATATATATATATATATATATATATAACATATATATATATTTATATATATATATATATACATATATATATATATATATATATATATATATATATGCTGCTATACTCTTTCTATGCTCTATATATATATATATATATATATATATATATATATATATATGTATATATAACTATATGTATATGTATATAAATATAGAGTATATATATAATAATATATATATATATATGCTCAATAATATATATATATATATATATATAATATATGTATATATATATGTATATATATATATATATATATATATATATATATATATATATAAGAAATAGGGTGAGGTTTATAGAGATGTGTGTAGATATATGTATATATAATATATAATATATATATATATAATAATATATATATATAATATATATATATAATAATAATATATATATGTAATATATATATATATATATCTATAAATATATATAATAATAATAATATATATATATATATATATATATATATATATATAACAACTGTATCTTCTTCTTTCTTTATCTTTATATAATATAACATAATAATATGTATATATATATGTATAACTATATATATAAGTATATATATATATATATATATATATATATATATATATATATATATATATATATATATATATATATATATATATATATATATTTACTATATATATATATATATATATATATATATATATATATATATATATATATATATATATATATATATATATATATATATACTACTATATATATATATATAACTATATATATATATATATATATATATAGCTGCTCCTTACTGTCTGTCTCTCTTGACCCTCTTTCTCTGCGACGTGACGTTGGCGCAAAAACCTCTTTTCTATAGGTATTACAACAGCAGGTGCTCGAGAGAATTGACCTCTCGCATTCCTCCACCACTGCGTCGCCCTCTTAACACAAGAGGTGCCTTACTCTCACATGAATATTGTGTGAATATTGGAGACTCAAAGATCACTCGTTGTGGTGTCTCCTTCTTTCCAGCCACATCTGATTTGTGGATTTCCTTGCCTTCATCTATTTTCCCACCAGTATTCAATCTTCCTCTCTTTAAGTCCCGCGTCTGCGCCCACCTGAGGGAATAGCGTTAGACAACGGACTTTGTGGGTTTACTTCATTTGTTTTTTTTTTCTTTTTGTTATTTTTTTTTTTTGCCCTCTCCTTTTGAAAAGGGCTCTGAGGCCCGTGAGAGGTAGCATCGTGTAAAATTAATAAAATAATATATATATATATATATATATATATATATATATATGCTGCCTATATATATATATATATATAACTGCTATATATATATATATATATATATATATATATATATATATATATATATATATATATATATATATATATATATATATATATATATATATATGTTCCTTCTATCATTATCTCAGCACTATATCTTGCTTTATCTGTTCCCGTCATCCGTAGGAAAATTCACAACTTTTGGCGGAGAAACTATTTTGTCGTCAACCCCAGTGCTGCAAACTGGTCGAGTGTAGTCGTTTCCTTTTGGTGGATTTATTTTCGATTGGCTTCGACTTCTCTTTCCATTGGAATTATTTTATATATATATATATATATATATATATATATATATATATATATATATATATATATATATATATATATATATATATATATATATATATATATATATATATATATATATATATATATATATATATATATATATATATCCTTTTTTTTTAATTAAAAATGGGAAAAATCTTTACATACGGTAATTGTATATATTTATATATGCTGGGAAACCATTATAGCGTACAGGTACTTTTTGTACTGAAAACAACCAGGTAAATATTTCCACCAATTAAGGTCAAAAAGCGAATGTTATTCCATTCTTTCGTTTCTCATTTTTAAAACAATTTCCTATCAGTAATAAAGTCCGTATCAAGATCAATTAAACATAGTGTTCGCATTTATTTTTAAGATTTTATGGATCATGTCGTTTATCTGCCTCCACCTAAATATACATATCGATTGGAAGGATTCGAACACATTTCATAAAAGTGAAATAAAAATGCGTAGAGTCAAATTTAAACTATAGTAATAAAGCAGCTTCACACCTTTAAAAATATTAAAAAAAGTTTAAATCTATGAAAACTAACGTAACTCAACATAACCTTACTTAACGTTTCATAACCTTACTTAACGTAATTTATTTTTATACTTATAATTTATTTCACTTTGCATTGTTGAAACTGTTCTGGTTCCCATGCACAATTTACATTTGACTTAAGCTTAACTGGAAGTAGATAACCGACATGAGCCCATTTTATTAAAAAAATGTTCTATGGAGTTCATTGCAATTTAAGATTAATCGGACGGCCATTTTCTGCTAGCTGATGGGAGGTAACAAGAACAGCTGATTCAATCAATCGATCAACATCTTAGATTACGAAGACAGAATTGTTTACAACTTAAGGTATGGTTTTCGTGCGATTAGTGCTTGTTCGCTAAAAAGAGTTGGAATTTTAATTTAAAATTATTATCCTAGCACATTAATCCCAAATAAAAATAATAACGGTCAACACCAATAAATTACAATTTATATTTATCAGATTCACTATAACTTCTTGCTATATTATAATTAAATTTATAAAAATTTTATTGTAAAGTTGCAAGAAATAAATTTAAGAACATTTTTGTATATTTCCTATATAGGAGACTTTAAATATTTCTTTTTTCATATTTAGTTGGTTTGACTGGTGGCGTGGAATCGGGGTTTCTACGTCCAAATATCTTAACAGCGATGAAAATATATTTATAATTTAATTTCTTTTTTTTTTTTAAAGAATTTAATCTAATAGCTTATTTAAATAATTAAAAATTTATATTTTATGTTCAACGCTTTTTGGATATCACATAAGTTCATAATTTTCTACATTAGATATAGACCGAATATTCGCATTCACGAATATTAAAGAAATTAGTATTCGCATTCGTAATCGAATACTTGCGAATGCGAATAGAAAACGGTCTGATTGGACGTGTTATAAAATTTATCATCTTTTTTGATAAATTGATTAGAATGAGTTGACTAATACCGTCTCAAGGTAGTGACAGTAATTTGTATCACACTCGAAGTCTAGCAATATTGATAGGCTCGTACTTGTGAGTTTTTACGCTCGGAATCAACTGTTGAAGCAATTGCGAAATGGCATCCTCATCCAGTATGATTTGGGAAGCTAGTACCAAATTTGGTCGACAGGGAAATTGATCGACAGGTCAAATGGTCGACAATTACCAAAAAATATCTGATTATTTAGTTTCTTTAACGAATCCAACAAAACTTAACAACCTAACCTAACCTATCATAACGATTTCGGCGGGCTCTACGGGAATTTTTGTTGTTGACCTGTCGACCGCTTTCCTTGTCGACCATTTAGGCTAGTCTCCTGATTTGAGTTTACTTCGATAATGTTTCCCATGACATCGCAAAGCGTACACTTTGCATGCATACGTAATTATTCACTGAAAGGAAGAACGACTTCTGGGTTAAGAGACTATTTAAGCAGCTAGCAAAGAAAAATATAGAAAGGAAAATGAGCAAAGGAAGAAAGGATTCCCAATGCCAACT
>JABUQX010035893.1:15000-42500 GCA_015478945.1 Trachelipus rathkii | reverse complement strand
CCACCAACTCCACCACTATACATTCTGTTAAACAAGCGACTACTCAATCCATTCTTTCGCACTGACCATACCAGTCTAACCGGACTTTATTTATTTTTCCTTTTACTCCGTCTTCTTTCACACACACAACATCTCTAATATGTTCACTTCCTTCATGATACATTCATTTTCTCACGTAAGACCATCCCTAAGGTTATCCATGCTGAACACATTGTATTTAGATCTTAGATTGTATACATCTATTTGATTTCCGGACCATATGCTCACTATATACACATTTAACACGGTAACAAACTATACCTCCTCATTAAACACTAGCGCATCAAGACTTACAGTCCCTTTACAATCAACAGGAATTTAATTGCCTAATCCACTTTCTGCCATACAACTATTCCTTTAACAATCTGCATCTCCGTTCCCTTTTTTCCAAACATATATCCAACAATATTTAAACATCAGACCTTGTTCCATCTGTTGACATTAAACATAACTTACACGTCAGGAATGTTCCTCACTCACTATTTATAAAACTCTATCTACGTTTACTTTCAAAACAAATCTCTATTATGCAACTTCTTACAAAATCCTGTATCAAATCCTCTTCACATCTCTTTTCAGATGTCCGCACACAAAAACAAATCATCCTCAATATGCGCATTAGTATGTTATGTTAGGGAACCTCTACTTTCTGCCATTCCTTCATATTCTCAATACAATCCCCACTCTAGTTCTATTCATAAACCCAATCAATAACAAATTGGAATAACCAGGGGAGCCATAATTACATCCTGCCTCACCTCTGGCTATTATATCTAAACAATCACTTTTGCTTCTACTTTATCTCTACACAACGTATCACTATCGTCTAGTACATACTTTTTGATTACCATTCAGAGCTGTCCACAAACACATCATATCGCTAAACTAGCCTATAGAGCTTCCTATTAATACCTACATACGCACGTTGCAATCCATAAAACCTAAATACAATTCTAATTCTCTCTCTCTCATTCATTTCCCAGATATTTGTTTTCAATTCGTAAAGATTGATTTCCACACATCTATACCACTCCAAACGCACATTGATTCTTCACCAATCAGTTCTTCAGACACTCGACGCACTCTTTCGACCAATATTAAGGCAATATTGAAGAGCTACAAAGTTGATAAGCTTGTTGCCTGAACTACCTACAGTTACCTTTCCCCCTTACCCTTAAATAAGGGTACTATTATTGCTCTCTCCAATCCCTTGGAACATTAATAGTACCTCAGTAAAATTTTGTCTACACAACTTCCAAAAGGAGTTCATGACCATCTCGCGTTATAATATATAATAATATTTATATATATACTATTTATATATATATATATTATATATATATATATATATATATATATTACATTATACTATTATATATATATAATAATATAATAAACTAATGATTAACCCGACCTCTCATAGCCCATCATTTAATATACATACTGATCTATAAATTAATACTCCGGTATCTCTATAATAGAAAAAAAAGGAAAAACAATTATGTTATATATATAATATATAATTATATACTCAGAAAGGAAATGTATCAGAAAAACAAGTAGAGGTAGCAAAAAACAATCATTCTCTGTATATGATCTAATGAAGGCTAAATATATATATTTATATTAATTATATATATATATATACACGAATACCAGACACACATATTGTCACAGATTAATATATATTATATATTACAGTATATATTAAATAAATATAGTAATTATATATATATATATATATAAATATATTTATATATATTATGATATGGAATGTTTAATTTGACATTTGAGTTATTAAAACTAAATTAAAATATAAATATACTAAACATAATATACTATAAATGATATAAGTTACTTATGATATATTATAATAGGGTAGCTACTTAGTAAGTATATATAATCGAACATCATAGTAGGCATTTCATTAACGACCAAGGCAAAATATCATTTCTCAAATCAGACTATCTCAAACGTACAAATAGGATAAGTTCCAGACACCCAGAGAGAATAGAATACATTTCTGGATGCAGGTCAATTTTAGGGTGCGATGAAAAAGTCACAAAAAAAAAAAAAAAAAAAAAAAAAAAATAAAAAAAGACAAAAAACACAAGAGATAAGATAAGAAAAAAAAAAAAAAAAGACACAAAAAAAAAAAAAAAAATGTTGCACAAAAACAACTGATAGATAAAAGAAGATACTAGATCTGTTTGGTTTTACTATTTTATTTAGGAAATGTTAAAAAAAAAAAAAAGACATCATATATCATCAAATAAAATGAATAAAATATTGGCTATTCTTTATAATGTTTAGGAAGGCAGCGAGAGACCGACAAGAAGAAAAATGTAAATTTACAGGACCAACATTGAGAGTAAGTGTTGATTGTGTAAAGAGCTATTAAACTAGGCAATGTTCATGGCGCAAGGCTACGCAAGACGCGCGCGCAAAGCAACACAGGGTAAGGGGAGATTTATCCATACCCACGTAGGGAGGGGGGGGAACCCCGACCGACACCCCCAAAATAGCCAATCGGAGGAGGGTCTCCGAGAACCCTACCCGTGACGAGGTCGGAAAAGGGGAATTAGTCCTCCCCTAGTTCCCGGAAAAGGCACAGAAAGCGACCACACGAACTGTTCTGACCGCATCGGAGTTACGCAGAGCAACGGGGGAACCTAACGTTTACCTTGGGTATTTCATTGAGTAGAAACAAGAAAAGAAATAAGGCAATTGCAATTCCTTTTCTAGCTTATATATGCAGAACTTTGGTTTTTGTTTTTCTTTTTTTTCTTGTTCTTTTCTTATTATTCTATTTATGCTCAAACATAGTTCAGCAGTGACTCATGCATGACAGGCCGCAGGTCCTGAAATAAACTGGCTGAAGCACATAAAAGAAAGCTTGCAAGCTTGCAAGATTTTTTTGAGAAATATGACGACATAATAACAAACTCAGTAAGAACATGAGTCATTGTCCACTATTAAGGTTGGAAAAAAGAACACTCAATGCTCCAGTGGGGAACTCCCCTCAATACCTCAGCAAAGGTCTGACGCACCTGAAGAGAATCCGTGAGGTACATTATAGTATATATATAATGGTATAAGGGGTAAAATGTTCAGAATAAAGAAGTAATGAGGGAAGACTACGGTAAGATGCAGCATATATATTATTACTATAATATACAGACGGCTAACTCAGTAGAAGCTCATTATATTAGGAAGCCGAATCAATAGCAGCTGTCAACAAGCGATAATAATTGGAAGAGGTATATAATATATAATTACTCAACACATACTTCTAGCTATTTTAGTAAATGGAAAATGTTATTTGCGAAATGCCATATGAAAGAAATATATTCACTCGTGCAGAGTCTAGGTGAGTAAAATGCGTATCAAAAAGAAGTACAATGAAATATATGAATGGAAATTGATGCCGAAGTAAAAATGCCACAAAACGCGTCAGGGATGTAAACGAAGTTAAACTACTATTTTGCAAACTTATGACGAATTTTAGCATGAACGGGCTGCAGTACATGAGTACCAGCTGGGAGTAATTTCAATGTCACTACAAGTAACAAGTACAGGGTACAAGTACTCCAAAAAAATGTATCCTAGGTGCACAGTATTTTATGTTACACAAGCGAGATAATGAAAGAGAGGGAGTGAGCGAAAGAAAGGAAGAGAGCCAGTGCGGAGAGCAATAGTAATGAAGAGAGACTTCAGAGTTAGGAGGAGGGACAAGAAACAGGGGTCACGGGAAAAAAAGGTGCACGAAGATATGCAAGAGTGGTGGAGAGGAACCGCGAAGAGCAGTGTCAGGGGGGAGGTATACCGGAAGATGTAGAGGAGTGAAGGCGTGGGGAGGAACAAGGGAAGATGGAATGCGAAAGGAGGGCGGACGGTGGCAATGGAAAAAGGAGAGCGAGAGGGAGCAGTGTCGGTGGACAAGATAGAGACGAGGAGTAGAGAGAGTGAGAGGTAGCGGGCCGGGGAGAGCAGATGTCCACGTGATCGGAGGAGACGCAGAGGCGAATGATGTTAGAAGAGAGAGAAGAGAGAGAGAGAGAGACTGAGACGACGAGAGAGGAGGGATGAGGAAGGTAGGGCAGACGACGGAGAGGAGAGAGAGAGAGAGATCGACGACGAAGCAGAGGCGAGAGCGAGATCTGATGTTGGCGAGGAGGCAAGGAACTTTTGTTATATTCAAACTTATAATAACCTAAGGCCAAAGCAAAACAACAAAAATTTTTTTTACATATTTTCTTGTCTTTTTTTTAAGGAGAATGCTAAGCGAGTGTGCATCTGTCTTGCCCATACAGACTGTCAAGAAAAATTGCATAAATTAGTCTTTAAAGATAGTCTCAAGAAACATCAAACTCCACAACACACTTAGAATGCAGACTATCACCAGAAGAACAGTGAGGAAGTTCACTTACATGTCAAGCGAAAAAGCTACTGGTAGATCGATGTTGCAGCCAACTGTAATGGCTACTTTTACAGGTAGGTTAGGGAGTTTGACATGAAGATATGGGATTATACTAAGTATGCGCTCGCACAGCACATCTAGAAAAATCGCTGACCAGAGTGACGCTAGCAAACGCAAATGTTACGCCTCTCTTACTCACTGAACGGTTACGAAACTCTTGCATGGTTGGAAAGATCATCTAACCAATAGCAACCAGTGGAAGGGTATAAACACACGTGATCTGGTATGACGCAGTTTTGCAAAGGAGAAAGAGAGTGAATATCAGTAGTCAAGAGCACTAGTTCGAAGACGAGCGCGGACGTGTGCTCCAAATCCCTTATCAACCACTAAGAAGATCGCTTAAAGTCTATGATGGGAACCTGTTCATATTTTCGGCCTTTTATTTCACGAAATCCATTTTTTCAGAAATACTAGCGATCAATTTTTTAATCTACTTGCTAACACGATACTTGGCTTTTGATACTAATTGTACCACTGACAAAAAATAAACGAATATATATAAATATATAATTATATAATATATAATTAATATATAGATATGTATATTTATATATACTATATTAATATATTATATATATATAATTATATATAATATTAAAATAATATATAATATATATATAATATATATTATTATTATCATATATATATTAATTATTTATATATATAAATTATTATAATAATATTATATTAATTAATATAATATTAATATTATATTATAATATATATATTAATATATATATAATATATATATAATATATATTAATAATAATTAATAATAATTATAATATATATATATTATATATATATATTATATATATATAAAATATTTAAATATATATAAATATATATATATATATAATATATTAATTATATATATTATATATATTATATTATATATATTACATATATCATATTAATTATAATTATATATATTGAAGCTATATATAATTAATATATATACAATATATATATATATAAAATATTACTATATATATATATAATATTAATATATATATTAATATATTCAGAACTATGGAAGTAATGCTAGGAAAATTAGTAATGAATAAATGGAATTCATATTCGGTTCAACCATTATGAATTACTACAATCTGATTTTTTTCACTTAGTTTCTTCAACTGGTTTCATTGCTACAATATATTATGTTAATGTTTTGCATTCCTTATAATTTATTAATATTTTATATCGTATTAAATCTTATTAACCCCGCCTGTCAAACCCATGTACTTAAATGTACTTATGTTGATTTTTATTTTATTTATATCAAATTTTTCAACATTACCAAAAGAAATTATGTTAAAATTTTATTTGTAAAATTTTAAAGTTCAAAATATATTTTACTTATCCCACTTCCTATTTTGAAATAATTCTATAATATATATATTAATATATATAAATAATAATATATAATTATATATATATTTATATATATATTATTATTTAATATATATACTATATATTATATAAATTATTAATTATATATATAATAATATAATATATACTAATAATCTATTTTAATATATAATTATATGTATTAAATATATGATATATATAAAATTTTTATTAATATATATATATATATATATATATATATATAATTAATGATATATTATATATATATTAAAATATATATTATATTAATACTTAATATATATTAATATATAAATATATTAATATATTAACTGTAATACCTATTATTAATAGTAGAATATGTATTAAAATATTTCAAATAAATAATTTTTTAGAATTATATTATAAAAAAGAATATTATTAATACCATTAATACATTATTAATATTTATATATAAATTATTTAATATATATATATATATATATTAATATTATATATATAATATTATATATTTATATTTATAATAATTATATAAAAAGTATCATATATTATTAATATATATATATTAATATAATATATTATAAATATTAATTATATATAATATTTATTTTATCATATATTCAATATATTATTATTTATTAATAATTATATATAAATTATAATTTAATTATTAAATATATAATTATATATATATATATCTTAATATATTATATAATAAATTTTATTTATTATATTATAATATATAATTAAATTTTAATATATATATATATATTATATTATTTATATATTTATATACTATTATATTATATATATATTAATATTATATATATATTAATATACATAATATATATATATATATATTATATTTATAATAATATTATAATAATATTATTAGATTATAGATATATACTATTATATATTATATATATATTAATTACTTAAATCATATATTAAATATAATTAATACAGCGGTGAGGTACTATATACGCTACATTATTAAGGGATAGTACCGCTAGCTGAGCATATTACGACCTTAGAGAAATTGTAAGTCCGTTATGACTGTCTCCCTCTGTGAAGAGTCACATTTTAATCTAGACCACGATTCATTACCAGTTACTAAGCAAATCCGATGGAATGTTTAAGCATGTTCTTTCGTTTTACTTTGCTCTTTGTAATTTCAATACAGGCAAAAATGATGATTAATTTAAATATATTAAATACTAAAAAATACAAAATATTTACTAAGTGTATATCATATTAATAATAATATATAATAATTTAATTATTATATTTTCAATTTGACACATTACGTATTAATGAGAGTAATCTACAAATATATCTAGATATTTTTTTAATAGCTTTAAAATATAAAGTATAGCCTACAACAATATTTATATGAGATAAAAGAGATACTATATTATAATTTCAAGATTCGGTGTATACATAATCATTTAAATAGCATGATTCGGTAGCTTATAGCCTCCTTTGTGAACCTCATAAAATATACACCTATACTAAACTTATATTCGACACTCTTAATATACAAGCCGCAGAACAAAGTAGATGAATGTGTTATAATATAATATTTATTAAATGATACATTATAAATGAATAATTTCACTGTCTATGCTTTAGGAATAATAGTGTAAAGATTCTTGGTGAAGTATAAATAGTAAGTTGACATTAGTGTATGTTAATTAGTTCACTTATTTTTAGCATTATCACATTGCCTAATTATTAAGGTCCTCAATCACTAAAATATCATTTCTAGCTTCACTCTATACTGAAATATATTTTGTACTACCTCTATAGTCCATCACCATAAGAGTTGTCATATATTCGTTACGTCTATAATGATAAGAATATATATTTATAACACTAATGGAAAAGCTTACACTCTTGCAGATAATCAGATATTGCTAAAAAATTGTACTAGTATATTCAATCGGTATGCTATATAATTAATATATATTATATATTAATATATATATATTAATATTATTATATTATAATAATATATATTAATATATATATATATATATATATAATACTATATATAATCTATTATATATATATTAATATAATATGATAGATATACTTTTTACTATGCACATATTTATTTCAAAATATGTAAAAAAAATTATAGAAATTTGTTTCTCATATATTGGTTGTTTTTAATTTTATTAGTACTATTTATAGACTATCAAACGATAAAAATTTTATTATTTAAATATATTAATTATTTATTAAATATTATATTATATTATATTAATATATATATAATATAATATATATAAAGATACAACCATATTATGAAAATATCTTATTAATACCTTATATAATATATAATATTTATAGAAAAATATTATTTCAATGTATAATTATAATATATCATATATATATTATATTATCATATAATATTGATTATTACAAGTTAGGTGTTATACACCCATATAAATATATTTAATATTAATTCAATGTATTATATTATATTATATATATATATATATATATATATTATATAATAATATATATATATATATATATATATATATTAATTATAATATATATATTAAATTAATTATAATATTATAATATAATATTAATTATATATTATTAATTAATATATATATTAATTAATATTATAATATATATATACCTATATACATATAATATTAAATACATATTTTATATTATTTATATATAATATATATAAAATATAGAAATATATTTATAAATATATATATATTTATATAATTAATATAATAATTATCTAATATATTATATATATAATATTAATATATAATAAATATTAATAATAATATATATATATATAATATAATTAACTTTATATATATATACATATACTATATATTATTGTGATTAGTGTGTGTGTATGTGTTATTATAATACAGTCACAGATTTAGATATTTTATAGATAATTTACTAGTTATATATTATTATTAAAATTAAAATATACTTTATAATTAATAAGTTATAGTGATGAAAGTGAATAACATTCGCTATCATCCTTTGAAATGATATATAGTATACATTTTTATTAAGTCATTTTATAATAATATATATATATTGATGTTAATTAACTCATGTTTCTATTTTTTCAGTTATTAAATTTCTATTACTTAACATACTAAAGTATTATTAGACTAAAAAGTATATATATATAATTAGTTATATATATAATTTAATAAAATTAATATATTTCTTTTTATAGAAATATCATAAATTTAAATCTTATATACTTAAAATATTTCCGTTATTTTTCATTTTTTAATAAAAGTGCGGTAAACAACAGAAGCTGATAAACTCTATATTATTTTGATAATTTCACGATAATAGTGCAATCATAATTCTGACGATCTCTGAGAGCATATCTCAGCTATAGTTATATACTATTTGGTAGTCGTATCGTGAAAGTCAGGACTAGTGGACTAGCGTGGACAAAAATAGATGAGGAATGTGTACTATACTTGATAATATAATATATATATTATACTATATTATAATATATATAATAATATATATATATTAACTATAATATATATATAATATATAATATATATATAATATATATATATATAAATAATATATATATTATATATAATATTTATTTATTAATATAATATATATATATATATAATATATTAAATATAATATAAATATATTATTATATATAGATATATTTATATATCTAATAATATACTATATATATATTTTAATTAATATTAAATTTTTATATTTATTATTTCCTATATAATCTATTTCTTATTAAATTTATAATATATTATATATTATTAATATATATATTATATATAAATATTCAATGTGACGTTAGACAGGGAGATTCTGAGGTCAAATCATCTAGCTCACACTGGAATTATTTTTCAAAGCTATATAAAATTTTTTTTAAGGGCTTTAAGCTCTACAATATAATTATAATTTTTAATATAATTCTGTATTGTAATATATTTATAATAATTATTAATAATAATCTTAAGAATATTTGAACCAAAAAAAGTGATATTAGAATACTAATAATTAATATATTTAATATATTTTAATTTTTAATTAAATAATAATAATAATAACAATAATCAATATATTAAATTAACTTAGATTATAATAATTAGTTTAGAAAATATTAATAATTATAATAATTATTAAATAATAATACATACAAAATAATAATTATAATATAAAATAATCTAATAATTATATATAAAAATGCTTAAATCTATTTAAATTGGAATTAATAATATAATAATAATATATTACATTATAAATTAAATAATTAATAATTATTTTATAATAAAATTAATATAATTATATAATAATTATAATAATATTAAATTGATAAATTTAATTAAATATGTATAAATTATAATTAAAATTTACAATATTGTAATCAAATTAATAATTTAATAATAGTAAACTTCTATATATAATATAAATAAATAATAATATATAATCATAATTAATAATAAATAATTAAAAATTCAATAACAATACTTTAAGAATAAAATAATTATATTCATATATATAATTAAATATATAAAAATAATAATAATAATTTAAATATAATTATCATATAATTATATAAATAATATATTAATATAATAAAATAATAATTATAAATTAATATATAATACATAAATAAAAATATCAATTATATAATAATATCTATTATATTATATAAATAATAAAATAATAATTAAAATTAAATTATAATAATAATAAATTACAATACATTTATATAAATATAAATTTATATAGATGATAATAATAATTAATTAATTATAATTATATAATTATAATAATAATAATAATAATATAAATAATATAATTCATAATTAAATATATATTAATTAAAATTATAATAATAATAAATATAAAAATTATAATTATATATATTAAAAAATTAATAATTATATAATATAATAATTACATTTAAATATAATCTTACAATTCTATAATTAATTTATTTACTATCTTGTGGTATTATTAAATAAATTTATTTAGTAAATTAGTAATATATTTATTAATATATCATTATTAATATATAATATAATAATTATTATAATATTATTATAATTATAATTAATTATTAATAATTAAAATAATTCACTATATATAATATATATAAATAATAATAATAATATATAAAATGAATTACAAATTGCAATATTTTTTTGTCCCTCTATTTCAGAATTTATTAATTTAAAATGACATTGACATTGAAATTATTTCTAAATAATAATAATAATAAAATAAAAAATAATCTAATAAATATTTGAAACATTAATAATAAGTAGATATTAATATATAATTATGAATAATAATTAATATTAAAGATATAAAATAATAAATAGAAACATAATATAAATATTATATAATAATAATTAATTATTAATTATATAAAAATATTATAATTATTTAATTATCTAAATAAAAAATTAATTTTAATAAATTAAATTAATAAATAAATATTACTAGATTAATAAAAAATAATAAATTTATAAAAATTACTAATATAATTAAATATAATAATTATAAATGAAATATTAATATTAATAATAATATTAATACAATCAATATTATAATACTTAAATAAATATGAAAATATTAATAATTTAATATACTATTATAAATAAATTATTCTTTTATCTTTCGTAAATAATATATCAAATGTTAGATAATAATAATATTATTAAATGTATAATTATTAATATAATTTAAAAATATTTAATATTATAATAATTATTAATAATAAATAATATTAATCAGATTTATTAAATTAAATTAAATATATGTATAAAATAGTTGAAAAATAATATATTAATATAAATTATATCATTAAATAAATAATAATAATAATAGAAATATAATAATATATGATATAATAAATATAATATATAATACATAATAAATTATATAATAAATAAAAAATTAATTAATAATAAATCAATAATTAATAATAATATAATAATTCTAAATTAATAATTAATTCATATATTAATAATAATATTAATTCATATAATAATAATTTAATATCTAATATAATATATTCAATATCCTATATCAAATAATTATAAAATAAATAAAATAAAAGATAATATCAATAATAGTTTAAATTATAATTAAATATATATAATAATAATTAAATAATAATAATAATTTAAAAAAAATTAATATGATTAAATAATAATAATTAAAATAATAAAATAATAATAATAATAATTAGTATGATCATTATTAATAATATATATATAAATTATTAATTAAATAATAATATAAAAATGCATGTAGTTCAAGTTTCTATTAATCTAATTTAATTATCAATATAATTATAATTCAATAATTTAAATTAAATAATTATACAATAATTATAATAAATAATAATAATTAAAATATAATAAATTAAAAAATAATCAATTTAATAATTTAAAACCCACATTAAAGTGCTAACAAATAAATGATAAGTTGATAGAATGTTCCATGAAAACATGGACAGTACGACAGAAATACTTAGTAATTAATCGTATTCCTATTGTTCTAGGTAACTCTAAATGGTTATCTAAATATATAGCTTCTTATATAATGTTACATATTGTAATAACTTGTAATATGTCCGCATTTGTTAATATTACCTTGAGTCATGTTTACCTATTGTAAGACATTCCCGCAGGTTAAGATATTTTATATAGAATGTATATTCTTTATTGATAAGAATTCCGTGATAATTTCTATCAGTTTCTCAAGAATGTTACTTCTATAACGAATCATTAGTAACTCATGCTCTGTTTCTTGATTTAATCTACCTATGAGAATTCTTCACTGTAGACTCTTCTACACAGTATATATAATAAAAGGTATGTATAAATATGAGTAATGTTCCTGTCACATTCTCAAATTGATACAAATTTTATATTCTGTAGAACATTAAGTGACATTGAACATGAATGTATAATATATATACTGCCTATTGTATTACCTATAATGAAGAATTTATATATATTTATATATTTATATAATGAAGAATCGTATCCTTATATGGAACATTAAACTCCATCAGGTAGCTATTTTATGATAGAATAGTTCTTGGATGATATCCTGATGAATATTCTTTATATACTATTATAATGTATCCAATAAAGTTTAATATAAGAATACATATAAAGATCTGTTCATTTTATACAATTCTGAAGAACATTCTGTCTGAATATACTCCACTTATAATTTATTTAAGAAATGTTTCTTAGAAATTTATAACAATGTTATCTAGTATATAATTATTCAGAACATTTGATTATAAATGAGTCCTATATATGCAATGTGTTGAGAAAATGTTATTGACATATATAGTTAAACATAATATATATAATATAATAATATATATATATATATAAATATTATATATATATAATTCTTCTATTCCAACGTTCTTCTGTGTAACCTCCGAAAATAAACAAAAAAAACAAAATATAAAAAATTATAAACAAGCAAGGTATCCTCTCAACTCTCAAAATCATTTTAAATCAGTTGAGTACCTATCTTCTGACCTATCTATATTAGCCAAGTCGAGGTGTTGCTGATTCTTCATCCACCCAGTGTGGAGTATATGAGACGCAAAAATGAGAAACGTAACAGCCTACATAGAGTAATATAGAATCTACATGCGCCTAGTGAGACCAGAGGCCATAAGGCGACGCTCAGATCATAATTTCTCCATTCTGTGTATTCTAAACACAATAGAGGGCAGACACCTGGAGTAGCACTAGGCAGTACATCGAAGAACCGTCGTGATGGTACCCTATAAACTTCTGCTGTTATTATTAGAACTAGTTGTTAGTTAAAAAATTAAGTGATAGTTTTTTAACTACCATTAAAAGAAAACAGTTCATAAAATATTAGGGATAGACTCAGAGTATAGATAACCATGCTAATCTCCATATCACATTTAGCAGAAAAAGATGGAGTGAGTAAAAACTTTCATTATTATAATTGTCACTTAACATTGTATGTATTATATTAATAGAAACATTTCTTAAATTTACAGGGGATGTTCACTAGAAGTTCTCTAATGGTTAGTTAAATGAACAAGTAATATTTCATAGTTTACTTTTAACCTAAATATTCTATATATATATATTATATATTATATATATACTATATTATAATATAATATATATCGCTATCAGTACTGCAAAAAGACCATAAACCATTAATATCACTATTCCACTACATTCATTCAAACACAACGATTTCACTAAATAATCAATTTATATAAAATGCTTATTAATTCAATCTAATAAAACTTTATATACAACTCACGTACTACTCTATAATTAACGCAGGCACTCAATTTACAAATACTGTTAATATCTTATACTTAATAATTATATAGAATGCTATCACATATTATAAAGATGGTACATAATGTATAATCAAGAATATATACTACACACACTAACACACTAATCAATATATATATATAATAATATATATATATAATATATATTAATTAATATTATATTAAATATATATATTCTATATATTTATATAATTATATCTCATATAATATATTTACATATTATAATATTAAATTATATTAATTATATATATATATATTATATTAATCTAATATAATAATTATAATATATATATATATATATATATATATATAAAGTTATCTAAATAGTTCTTATATATATATATAAATCGTGGACTCACAAATATGGCATAAAATGGCCTCGAAAATTTTAACCTTCTTCCCAGTCGTCACTTCAAGTTAGCGAAATGGTGGATGTATTCGTCACATGGGGGATACAATACGGGATCACTACAGAGAATAGGAGAGTTGAGGAATAAGTGCGACGTGATGAGTCATGAGACGAGATTTTAATGGAGAGAGTTTGTCTTCACATTATCAACGTCTATTAAATCATCTGTGTTGTGGTTTTGACCATGGCTTAATAGCAGACCTGCGGTTGTATCCTTTTCTTACTTATATAGCTGTGCATTTAATCTTTCAAAATAAACCATGTATCGAAAACCATCTAAGGACTATTATCTAGTGGCTCAGAAGGGCACGAGTCTTAAACGCTGGAACACACAAGCGGCTTGTAGGACTCAAAGGCGAAATAGGACGATAGTATGTCGACAGTAAGTACTATAGAAGGAATGGAGGCGCTAGGCGCACTAGTGCAGAAAGATCAGCTATTGACTGCAATTGGCGTCAGTCGCCATATCGAAAAAAAATTTGAATAACCTAGTGCCGCTCAGTGTAGTTGTGATATATATATAACTATCAAGGACAGCAAAATTGGAAACCTCATTATGTACGCCAGAAACGTTTTTCTCTAGAGTGTAACTTATACTAGGACCTCAATACGAGTTTCTATTTGGGCCAGAAGGTAAGAAAACTAGCTGGTCTACTATATAAAATATAATGTGTACTAGGAGCAAAAGCCTTATAATCGGGATGTGAAAATTAATAATAAATAATAATATTAATATTAATATATATTTAATATATAATTATAATATATATAATATATATATATTATTATAATATTATATATTTAATATATATAATAAATATATATTATTTATATATTATATATATTATTTATATATATATATATATTATTAAATATATTACTATTAATATATAATTATATATTAATATATATCTAATTAATATATTAATATATATATTATTAATATTAATTTATTATACTATTCGAGCTCATAATAAATAGAGAGAGATAAGAGAGTGAAAGAGAAAATTAATTTAATACATTGGGAAAATAAAATCGAGTAATGTTAATTGATAACTTTATTGTTTTTCTATTATTTGAGTAAGTTGTAAATTATTATAATTACATTGAAATTATTATATATTCTTTATGTACTCATGATATTATATATAAAATAGAGTTTTTGCGCCTGAAAATTTTGTACCTATCTTGATCTTTAAACTATATTCTAATGATCTATTAAACTCAATATTCTTGATCTTTATATCTATATTCTTGATCTTTAAACTATATATATATGTATAAACTTAATATACTTTTTATTATTATATATATATATCACATATTTTAAAAGAAACAAAAGATATTTGAAGTTTCTTTATTCATGTAATAATATATATTGGAATAATTTATTTAAGTATTTTAATTGAAGAAAGTTAAACAGTTATCTTATATTATATATGCAACTATGTAAAACTTTTTTATCACCAACAATAATAAAAATTAAATATTTTATGTAAAATATTTTTTTTAAGTTAAATATAAACCATTAACTAAATATAAAAATATTTAAATCCTGTAATATGAGGTCGTATATTTTAATAACTATATAATACTATTATTTCACCATCAAATTTTGTTTAATATAGTTTTAAAGAAATTTTTAACGGACACTAAAATTTTTAGTTTTAAAAATCATGAGTCCTAATATAATTTTTATTTTGAAATACATTTATATGATGTTCAGTATATTATGTAATGTTCATTATTGTTCATTTCAAGAACTTAAAAGAGGACTGAAGGAATTGGGTATGATGAACCAGATTGCTAACCTACACTATCTACAGTTACAACAGTCTGCAAGAAAATTGGAATGTAATTAAAATCAACATATTATTTTTGGAGCTCATATAGATAGTAAGTAATTTTTCCGAAAATACCCATTCTTCATAGTTACGCTAATCTATACTAACTTCAATTCCTTCCTATAAGGGTTTCGTCATAGCGAAAGTAAAGTTGCACGAAAACAGTTAGTTCAAAACGTCAATGAATAAAATTACTTATTATTTTAAAGTTGGCTATATTGCAAAAAAAACGTCATTAATTTTTATTTTCGTTTTTGAGCAAGCGGTGTGTAAAATTTTATGAATTAAATGTAAAGAAAACGCCAGTCTGAAACAACCAATAATATTAATTATATATATATATATATATATATATATATAGTTATTATATTATATATATTTATAAAAATATTATATATATATATATATATATATATATATATATATATATATATATATATATATATATATATATATGGTTATGGGCGTTTCTTTGATAGATTATAATTGGTTATTAGGCAGTTTTTTATTTATATATAATCATATATTATATATATATATATATATATATATATTATGGTAAATATATAATATATATATTATTATATATAATATATTAAGAGAGGAGAAACTGCAAGCATTTTGGATGTTATTTATAAATTAGAAAAGTACGTATTTCACTATATATTTTAATATTAAGTTGTTGTTCACTTCGATAAGCCTTTTAAACGCTATTTTTCAATATAAAATCTTCACTCGTTTTTTCCATTAGGACTATTTTAATTATCTTAATTATATAAAGGTAAATATCATTAGTAATGTAATAACATTTTTATTTAATCAACCTAACTTTTTTAAAATGAAGGATTTCTAAGCTAAAACTGTTGTTGCATGAATTTTAAAACGTAATAGAAAATACGAGTCTATTATATATTATATATACTTATATATATATATTATTTATATATATATATATATAATATATATATTATTTATATTATTATTTTGATTTGTGTGTTGTTTATTGTTTTTTTGTGTTATATTATTTGGTAGTATTATAGTTTATATTCGTATTTATTGTATTTGGTGGTTGTTAGTTGGAGATGAGTTAAGTAGTAGAGAAGGAGAGTATATGATGTCATTATATTCTTATTTTTCATAATATTATTTCTCGTCTTGTGATTGAGGCTGGTTGATTTCTCGAAAATTTTTCTTTTTCTTGGTGATTGGATTGATATTTTCTGTTATGTGTTTTCTTCTGGCTTCTTGTAACTATGGTCAATGGTTTTGACGGTTTTGTTGGTTTTTTTGTGTTGTTCTATTCTGTCTATATATTATTTATTATTAGTGAGAATAGGTAAGAGTCTATGTAGCCATTAGCTCGAATTTTTCTGTTTAAGGTACGTTGAGTGATGGAGTTAAGGATATTTCCAAGTGGTGATTGTTAGTGAGTGGTTGTGGTATGGTGTGTCGTGGTTTATTGTGGTGTGGGGACGTTAAGATGTTGCTTTTTTTATAATTTATTTTTTAAATAGTTTCTTCTTTTCACTTTCAATAAAATAGTAATAAATTTATATAATTTTAACAAATTTAAATATTTTATTAAAAAGACTCAAATATATTGGATAGGAGCTACCTCTACTACCTATTGTATAACGCCATTATTAATATTATTATTTATTTGTGAGTGTGTGAAAAATAATCAGAAGTGAAGGTATTTGCCATATTCATTTGTTATATTACTGTCATTGATTATATATTATTTACTCTGTCAGTATATCCAATTGTATTTTGAAATAGTATTTGTTGATATTTGTTATTTTGTAGGTTTAAAATCTTTCATCATCTGTTTTCCTCTTTTGTTTGTTTTTTTTCCTTTTGTTCATCAGACTTTGAGCTTTGGTTTTGATTGTTATGTTGATGTTTATATTTATTTATGTTTAGTTTTTTGTTGGGTTTGGGGTTGTTTATTATATGGGTATGGTTTAGTTAGGTTGATAGTGTGCTGTTAGTTGTTCGGTGGTGAGTATTGTAATTGTTTACGAGTAATTAGGATAGCTTGTTGTAGATTTGTTAATGTTGTATCTAATTTGCTTTACAATTAATATTTGATTCTATTTAGGACATTAATGTAAAAATATATACAATATATATTAATTCATGAAGGATTATTATTGAATATAATTGAATATTTAGTATATTTATATAGTAGATGAGATAAAATATATTATTTGAATTGTGTGTGGTGATGTTATATGATTGTGGTGTGGTAGATTAGTTGAGTATTATGTTATAAGTTATATAAGATGATGGTAGTTTGTGATTGATATAATAGTATAGTGGTTGGGGTTGGTTTGTTGGTTAATTTAATGTTAAGTTTATTGTAGTTGTGTGATTGATTGGAATATGTTATGTAGTGTTGAATATTTGGTGATATTAGATCATTTTTTAGGCTATAGTAGGTATGGATGGTGTTATGAATTGTGTTCTTTTGTTGTAAAAGAATGAACTGATTGTTTTATGTGTAAATGTGTGATTTTATGTATAGAGGATGTTTTGAGTGAGGTTATATGAATTGTAACGCTTAGGTTGTGATGGATGTTTTTTATGTTGAATAGTGTACGAGTTATTACTTTGTCCGAGTTGAGTTGTGTTAAACGTTGGAGGGCCGTGATGACGGAAGTTATATGGGTATGATTTTGTTCTTGTAGGTATATTAGATGTAGTATAATGTGTTGTTATTTCTGTATGTATTTCTGTAGTGTATGTAGTTGAAATTTGGTTGTGTATTTTACTGATTTGAATTTTTATTTGTGAGGTCAGTGCGATGGGTCGATGTTTGTGTTGTTGTATGTTTATTATTTTTAGGGATTGATATTAAATGTGATGGAGGTAACTTTAGGTTAATTATTGGTGAGGCCTCTGAGCAGTTGATCTGGAATGATTTAATTGATAGATTTATGATGTTCTGGTTGTTGTGAGTAAAGTGTGATTAATGTTATGTTGTAGATGGATGCTTATCCATTGTATGTGAGTGTGTTAGTGTTTGGATATGGAGGATAAGTTTGTTGAGTGTTTTCAAGGTTGGCGTTAAGTAAATGTTGAAGTTGCGTATTCGAGTGGATTTTGTTGTTAAAGTGTGTTTATATTAAGGGATACCATAAGTGCGATAACTTTTTATCCCCAGAAACAAATAGAATGATTTATGAAATCTTTGGGTATGTTTCATAAAATGAATTGTGCTATTTCATATATATATATGGAAATTGTAATGATTTACAAGTTGAATAAAATGTAACAGGCTTTCGACTACTGTTTTTTAATTGTTATATCAGATACAAATTTTGAGTAACTTTTTTACAATTGAGCCCTGAAAGGAGATTATTTAGGGAACTTTCCTAATGTCTAGTAATGAAATTGTGCTATCCATATATCTGTATCATATCGATAATTGTAGTATTTACAAGTTGAAATTAAAATGTAAAGCTAGCGATCAATTTTTTAATGTTATGAATTACACAGATACAATGACGCCAGTATATTAAACTTGAGCTCCTGACAACGGAAGATGATTTAGGGAACATTCCTTAATGTCTAGTAAAAAAAATGGTTATATTCCATATATCTGTATCATATGGGGAAATTGTATGTATTTAAAAGTTGTTAAATTAAAAATTTAAAGCAAGCGATCGATTTTTTATGTTAATATTACAAAGAATACAAGATACTACCCTTCGAACTACCACTGACAACGGAAGATGATTTAGGGAAACTTTCTTAATGTCTAGTAATGAATGATTTGATCTTATCCTACTCTGTAATATAGTAATCAGTGACTTGAGATACTATGAGTTAGTAACGTATATTCTACTACGCAGTTTGAATTAAAAGGTGTATTCGAGTCTAAGCGTCAGCATTTTTTCACTGACTCATATAGAAATAAGCCAGGATACAAAGACGCCAAAGATACATAATATACAAACTTTGTGAGTGAGCCTACTGCAACAACTGGAAAAAGTTGATAAGCGTGGAACATTCTCTTTTGTATAAGTCTATAAATTATGTCTCTGCCATATAATCTCCTGGCACTCATAAAGCCTTGGATATATCTGAGTTTCATATATTGGGTAAATTGTCTGTCTATATGTGACATGAGATGGTGTGAATATTAGCTTAAATTCCGTCTTTTGTCAAAGTCTTCCTCTACGGGCTGTGAGAGAATTCGTTTCATTGTAATATTATCCAAGACTAGCTCCACATGTGCACATCAAAGAGAGTGCATAGTAAAGTAGATATTTCTTAAAACTTATGACCTCCTCTATTCTTTCGAGCAACGCAACACGCTT
The DNA here is from genome assembly GCA_015478945.1 of Trachelipus rathkii. Lineage (NCBI taxonomy): Eukaryota > Metazoa > Arthropoda > Malacostraca > Isopoda > Trachelipodidae > Trachelipus > Trachelipus rathkii. The sequence continues at coordinate 21,643 of JABUQX010035893.1, read as the reverse complement.
TAGCAGTGTAAATTTTTCCTCATATAGATTTCAAAGTATGGTACATTTGCTTATATATGATAACTTCTTCTGTATCGCATTGATATGGAGGAAAATTGATCACCATCGTTTAACAAAGTCTCGATAAAATAGTTCCATGTTATGCTTTTTCAGGATTATTTTTATCGTTATATATCAAAATTTACACTCTAGATACAATTCACTATGTTTAATTGTTTTTAAGCACCTTCGTGTGTCTCCAGCTCCACATGGTAAAAGGGGGTTAAAGGCGAGAATGGATTGTTAAAGGGCCACTTTTCCGTGTAATATGATATAAATGTACTATGTGGACGTAATGAAATGTACTCAAAAATTAGTATTCGTATATAAAGTGAAAAATAGTGTATTAACAGGTATACAGCCACTCACATTCTCTTTGCCCTATAGCTGATCAGGTGGCATATATAAGTTAGTCATCAAGTCCAAAATATCCGCTGCTATAGGTGATTGGTGAAGCTTCAGCGCATAACTCTCAACTTTAATACTCCTATATATTGTTATGACTAACAGAGTTGAAAACCATATACACAATTACTTAATATCTTCTTCAGGTTTTTAATATATTCATCTCATTATATTACATAACCCTTTTGTACTCAATCAGACAGTGTTATTTATTAGAGTTAGAATATCAACTATATTCGCTCATACAGCCTGCGAGATTGATTTTTTATTCTCTTTTATCTACTCTATCGATCACAAATTTGTGAGATTTATCCTCTATTTTCGCATTTATGCAGACACTATTGTGGGAGTTGATTCCGGTCAATTGCAAATGTTCGGCATATTTTTTATAACTATTATCACTGCAGACCATTTTTATTAATTACAGTACTGCCATTTTCTAAAATTCTTGTAAGTATTGTAAGTTAATTCTGTACGCTAGTGAGGTAGAGATCTTTTAATGAATATACTCTCATAGCTCAGATTAACAAGATGTAACGCTTAAGTCACTTTTAAGTCATTAGACGCTCCTCCCAGTTGACAACTGTGTAGTTTAGATTTTTATAGGGACAAATATGTGACCCTTGTCTTCGTCATGAACTTTCCTTCCCATACTACTCTGTATTGACTACGTGCCGCTTTCGCTACAGTGATTATCTTATTTAATAAGATATAAATATGTTGGACTTTATCGATTTAGATCCTTCTCATACATTCAAGTTTATAATACCAAAATTTTATACACGATGCCAGTCAGCAATTATTGCAATTAAGTCCATTTCTGATTGAACTACACGAGATAAGATGTATTAATGTGGTATACCTATTCTAATTAGTCGTCCACGTTCAAATGCTTATTCCCAACATAAATTAATCTACTGATAGTGTCACTGTGGCGCGTAATGATATGTTTACACCCTATTTGACTATATCATGATTACGTTCACTCTGTGAGTGCATCAGCTTTCCCTTTTTCTAAGTATGTACTTCTCTCCTAATAGCACATCACCCACGAAAGCCTCGCCAGTAAATCTATTGAACCTGAGCCACACATCCTCGCTCAGAGGATCATTGGCTGCAAAATGTTCTTCAATGTTTAATAAAATGAATTTTGCTTACTATTCCTCTGATTCGTGACTTAAACTATGTATAAAAACTGAAATTACTATCGCGATAGCTTTGTGCAGAGATATATATCACACTAAGATATCGATAAAAATATTACAATCAAAATGAGTACGAGGTATCTCGCAAAATATCAGAATTTTTAATGTTACATTTTTAATATTAAAACTACATGAAATCTTCCCCTCAATGATTCAGTAACATCTTTTTCTAATCACCTTGACGCCTCTCTGAATGTGGAAGGCTCTCTTTAATGGTAGACATTTTCTTTATAATGATATAATGTCAATGAACACGATGCTCATTACCATACTATTGTTTAGTCTATTCTCTCACTGATACGTGGAACTCGTACGCTATCTCCTATCACGGTTTTGTATTAGTTAACAGTGAGAGAGAATTATGTTTATCTAATGCGCGCGTGTTCAGCCAGATATAAGGCCTCGCAGATGATCTGTAAACCAGATAACTGATACAGAGAACTTGTGTACGGAGTTCTTGCTAGAGAGTGAGTGAGTAATATATTTATACGGGTTATTTTTTTACATGATAAAACGCATTTAAATAGAATAGTATATTTATATTATTTATAATACTAGGTATATACAATAAAAGGACTCTAAAATAGGTTTATATCTAATTCATAATTAATTAACTTAATTATAAATTTATAAACAATCAATTTATATTTTTTATATTTTATAAACTTTTTCCTATCTAAAATTTTAAGGAATTATTCACCCAATGTATTACTATTTTAGTCTAGTTATATAGCTCTATTGATATAGTTTTTATTGAAAGCTCTTTTTTAATTTATTATTTATATATTTTATTCTCACTATTATCCACGTGTCACTACATATATTACCACACTTGCGTTTCTATATATCTCTCAATTCCTTCTTTCTTAGTATATCTGAAGTTATAGCAATCATGTGTTTTTTGAAGATATGAAATCTAATACGGGGGGACTAGAGGGCACAAAATCTAACATCTGTAATATTTTAAGGCCGGCTTAATAACCTCAAACCTTGCGGCCCCCTATAATAGTGTATTTTCGCAGCCGAATGTTAAATTTATTAAATTCTTACCTACTACTAACCAGGAAAGATATAAAATATAAACTCATAGTAATATACAGCTACGCGAGGTAAATTGAACCAGCCGTTATCTCTTGCATGAGTGATCGCGAGTCATTAATATTAAAATAAATATATATTCTATATATAATATATATATCATTAAAATATATATATTATATATATATATAATATTAATTTATATATATAATATATGCTATATATTAATTATAATATATAATATATATATATATATATATAATATTATATTATATAAAATATATATATTAGATATATAATATATTATAATTATTATTAAATTTATATACATATATTATTCTCTATATATATATTAGTTATAATATTATATATTTTTTATATATAAAAATATAATATTATATATATTATATATATATATATATAATATATATATTATATATATATATATTTTATATATATAATATATATATTAATATATATATATATAAATATATATATTAATTATTATATATATATATAGTATTATAATATATAAATATTATATATTATGTATTATATATATATATATATATATCTATAATAATATATTAACAAATATTAATATATACTATTATATATAAATATATCATTTATCCTGTATATAGGTAAGTGAGGTTTTATCTCAGTCGTAGTCAGTAATAAGATAAGGAATAATCACTATTATCATTATATCTAGTTAATAATTTTATTTCTTTTATAAAAGGTATTAATATAACTGATAAATGAGTATGGTATTTGGTATTAGGTGTGGCTTTCCTTTCAACCACAACGTCATACTACCTTCTTACTTAGCATGCTTTTGTGTATACGTGTAGAGAGTAAGAGAGTATAAGAGATATAGATGAGAGTATGAAGAGAATGAAAGATGAGAGAGAGAGATATATAATTAAGATGAATAGAGAAGAGAGTCTCCTGAATATGATGAACTTGGAGAAAGATTAATAGTATATGAAAGTTAACTCTCTTATTTATAGGGTTAAAGTGTAGTATAATATATATAGATTATGTGTAAGGAATTATATACTTATAATATAGGTGATAATTATTAGTTAGATTGATTATATTGTAACGTATATGAATATGTATAATATATATATTTTATGTCTTAGGTGTGTTAATACCGAGACAAAGTTGATAATATTGAAGTAAAGGTTGAATAATAAATTAAATTAGGTAATGTGAGAAAGTAGATAATGTGTTCAATTTGTACTGTGAGATAGTGCATGTTAGCTATGATATTATATATTGAGCATTATATTATATAATAATATATTTAATATTATATACTATATATATATATATAATAATATATTATATTATAATTTAGTAAAATTTCATCCTATGAATTTCATTGTTTCTTTGAATTAAATATCAATTCAGGATTGATAAAATGATAAACAATATCTTGAAGATGTTCTCAAACTTACACATTGTAAATTCATATGAAAACTTTTATGCAATTATTTTTCTAACTAAGTACAGCTTCCTAAAGTAAACAGTAAAAAAGATTGTAAAGATATAAACTTTACTAGAAAAAAAGACTATGAATTCTAATACTTTTATTAACTAACTATATAATAAGCCATGAATCGAGGTAGTTGTTTAGTTGAGTTTTCTTTTTATTTTATTTTTTAGAGTGATCATTTTTTTTTTTTTATTGTCTATTTTTATTTATTAATATATATTATTATAGGCACAATTTCGATTAATTTTATACTTAACATGAGGATACTATAGATTTTATTCAACAGTTACGAGAATATATTAGTTTAGTGAGTGATTGCTTGAGAGTATGAAATAATACTTTTTATTAATATAAATATATAACTATAAAAAGTAATACATATATATATATATATACGTATTATATATATACATATATTAAATTATTAATAGATATATATATATAGTTTATATATATAATATTAATATATTATAAATATATATTTATACTTCTTTTTCTTTATTTCATTATATTATAACCTTTTTTTCTCACACTCAAGAACTGGAGTAAAGTATGTGGCATCATTCATGCATCGGATATAGATAAAGCAGTAGAAGTAAATATGTACCAAAAGTCATAATCCTCAAGCTCCCTATATGTATAATCACATTAATTCATTAAAGTGTGATGAAACAAGTGCCATTATACCAGTGTCACAGTGTATACTATAAGGGTATACAATATTTACCCTATTTTGCCCTATAGTATAATCGTTGACCATAACCATACCTCATATATAGGCTGTCGTATTCTATATCATCTAATAACTAAACTAGCTCTTCTTCTATAATATATACATCTGTTAATATTCCGCTTAACAACGAAATATTATCATCTCATATACATACCTCTATTTCCTACATGATAAACAAACCTAATCTCAACATATACTTTCATTTATTCTCTCATTTAAGTCACCTTTCTTTTATACACCTATAAAACATAATCATATACTCTTCATCATTAAATACATAACGTTCATATTAAACTAATAGTCCTCATTTTTAAAAATAATCAATTCTCTCTAACATGACTCTAATAACGGTCGTCTCTTTATATTTAACTAACCGAAATACCAAGATTGGGTCCATCCTAGGAGTAGCACCGCATAATTGTGAGCTTGTAGGATCTAAGTGACGCGTGTCTCTTACTCCTCTCAGAAGCCATTCATGTCTTTACGCATAGCCTAGTGGGAGGGGACTTATCGAGAGGTTCACCACACACTTCTCTCCCACTGCACTAAGACCCGCGAGTCGCGACTCAAGTCCTTGTAGTTAATCTATAATCTACATGCTCTCCTCTTGGCATATCGCAATTTATTGTGACCTCACAAAGCTACATACCTTATGCCATTGAGACTATATCCTAATCTGCTATACACATACATGTGCGATACATGACTTAACTCTCTCTTATTATTCTATTCCTTTCTCTAAAATTTTATTATTAATTCTATACATATATTTATAATACCTATTAATTATTTAGTTACAACTTATTGTTCATCTTATTTTATAAAGCTGTATCCACTCATTCTCATTATCCTCTATTCACTAATTATAATCAATTTAATCATACTTTATCACATACTGAGTTTGATTATAGATTCTAACTTCTCATATCTATTATATCAATATCCATTATTATTATTATTACCTTTACTTTCTCTCTATATAATTTAAATCTGTTTTAATTTCAATATCACTCTCTCTTCCTTTATTATATCACAACTTGTCCATAATATTCATATATTCATTATTATTACTAATTCCTCCTTCAACATCATTCTTTCTTCTAGGAGTTACTACACACAAATTGAATTAACCCTCTTAAAATCATCATTCCGTCATTCCTTGCACATAGCTAAAGGTTTCTGTGTAAACTGTTAATTGTGACACATTCACAGATTATAAATTGTTCTCCTCTTTTCACCAATATTGTCTTTCAAATGATATAAATACTACTAATACCTAGCTTAAACACAACAAAAAAATTTATTCTAATGTGTGTCAGCTCAAATAAACCTAATATAAGTGAAGTTCCCACACCTTTAGAAATATTAAAAAACAAAAAACTAAATTATATCTTTTAAAATCTTATTAACCCAAACTTATATAATTTAGTAATTATTAACTCACTAACTTGTATTATTTCTAACCTTTTACTTATCATCATCCTTAACTAATCATTATATCACCTCCGTTAATATCAAATTATTATTATTAACAATCATTTTCAGATAGTAAGACATAATACATCACAAATACCCTTTAGGAAAACAGTTAAATTTTGATCATTACTGCTATATTGATAGCGTATAAACTCGAAGATTCTTTTGACACCATTGTGTATTGTGCACTTTGAGCTCACCTCATCTGTCACAATACTAATCGTGGCATATATAAGCTTCATA
>JABUQX010035893.1:5000-10000 GCA_015478945.1 Trachelipus rathkii | reverse complement strand
ATAATAATAAAATAATAATAATTAAAATATAATGAATATAATAATAGTTAATAAATTAATAATATAATATAAAATAATAATAAATATAATAATAATATAATATAATAATATAATAATATAATAATAATAATAATATATATATAATATAATATAATAATATAATAATAAAAATAATAATAATAATAATAATAATAATAATAATAATAATAATAATAATGATAATAATAATAATAATAATAGTAATAATAATAAATCAAGGCAAATTAAGACCCCATATTAATAGAAATTAGGAATCATTTGCGGTCCTTAAAAATTTGCAAATTAAGTGGCTGCTGAAAGCATTAAAGGAGAATCTTTAGCGGAGTCAATACTACGAACACTGAAATAAATATGACTTTTTTGATTAGACAACGATATAATGATGCAGAAGCAATGAAGAAAAGTTTTAGAGGTATTTAAGTGGTCGAAAACATTCATGGCGTTTCATGTTCATTGTTATTCATGTCCATGAGAAATTTTGTGGTACAGCGGACGACTATTTTTAGAAAAAAATAGGGAAGATTTTTTGGAACAAAAAATGGACAAAACTCACAAGAATAGGCGTAAAAAAGTTGGTTGAAAGCTACGATGGATTGCTACGATCTGGATACATTTTTAAAGCATTTATTAAATCTTTAGAGGAGCGTGAGTGGATCAAGATAATCAAATGTACATCAAAAAACTTAGATCTTTTGAAATCTGCAAACGAAAGCAAATTTGTTAGAAGTTTATTTATGCCATCAGCTTTCTTCTAATTCACTCTTCCATTATGTACTACATTACAGTCTCCGTGATAGCAACTGCTCTTAATCGTATTGAAAGTGCAATGCCTGTTTTTAAAGATCTTCAGGCAAACATCGATAAAACATTTTCAAACATTTTGAAAGCTGCAAAAGAACTTCTGCTTTCTGGTAAGAAAATAATTAGAATGCCTCATGTGAGAATACATGTAAAGTGAATATATATTGGGCAATTGCAATTTCTTTCCTTGAAGATTTTTCAAACTAGTTAGAGAGCAAGTTCGGGAGGCATAGATCCATTCTTATCTATTAAAAATTTTACGTATTTTGTAAATCAATTTGATCTGTACAGTCACATTTATATTGTTAAGGATTTTAGCATTTTCCTCACTCAAAACGTTCGTTTCAAAAAAGTTATTTTTCTACTCTGAAAATCATTGACAGAAAGTTTAACAGAATTGGCATTTGTGTGTGTTTATCATAGCTACACAATATATACGAAGAATGTTCTCAGTCGTTTTAATGCTTAGATAACAAGATGAAGAATTTTTTTATATAAATAAAATTGCTATCTATAAATTATTTCATTCTTTTATTGATGAAATATATATATATATATATATATATATATATATATATATATATATATATATATATATATATATATATATATATATATATATATATATATATATATCTATATATTTATATATTATTTATTAATATATATATATTATATATATATATATTTATTATATTAATATATATATATATATATATATATATATATATATATATTATATATATATATATATAATATATATATATATATATATATATATAATTTACTTTATATTATATATATTATATATATTATAATATATATAATATATATTATATTATATATATATATATATTATATATATATATTATATTATATATATATATTATATATATGTATAATATAAAATAATATATTATTATAATATATATATATATATATATTATATATAATATATTATATAATATATATTATATATATATATATATATATATTAATATATATATATATATATATATATATATACTTCCAGTATTTATTTAAACAGTCGGCTTAAACACCTTAGTTTTTCTCTTGTACTTGAACCTTAAAATTTGTGTGAAAATTTAAACTTCTTGTGTTTTTATTGACGTTTTTCAAATTATTTTGAAGTTTTTATTTGGATAACTTTAAAATTTTGTTTTTTAACCAGCTTAAAAGTATTTGAAATAATAACATCTGATAAAATATGATATTGCTTGATTGGTATGGAACCAAATGATAAGGCTGAAGAAAGTTGGCTTGAAAATACAAATAAAAATTTAAACTAATTTTCTATTCTTATTTTAAATTTTTATTTCATTTGGGATTTCCATATTGATCCTGCACTAATAGCTAATTCTGAAGAGGATTTTTACTCTTTGCTTGCTTGTACTTGCTGAAGTAAGTGGAGAGAAAACATTAGAAATAAATAAAGAAAACAACAATGTAGAAGTTATTTAATATTATGACTTTTGGACTATTGAAACTAGTCGTCAATTTTCACAGTTTAGGAAAAGTGGTTAATTGGAGTGAAAGTTGCGATATTATAATATTGAGAAGGATATATAAATTAAAATTAATAAGAATACTTTCAATTTGAAATTAAATTAGATGACAAACAACAGGATATTAATATGTATTTTAATTTTAAAATGTTAAAAAAGAATTTTGAATGTAGAAGATAAAAGGATGTTAGGGTAGCTGAATGTTATTTTGGATTAAATTACTTAAGGATTCTTCGAGATATAATGTAATAAAATTGACAACAAAATCGAAAGAAGGAAGTTTTAGATGAAATAATTTAACTCATTCAAGTCAAATTATTGGAACGAATTGTGAAACATATTTTAAGTTAACAAGAACTCTAATGTGTATGTTTATCTTGAAAAGAAAAGATACGAATATTTCACTAGTTTATTTTTAATTGGGAAAAATTTTTTTTCCTGTGGTAAAAAAAATGGGGTTAAAATAAAATAAAAAATAAAAATAAAAAGCCAAATCTGTGATTTTTGAAAATATGAATAAGAGCAGTTGCTGTCACGGAAGAAGAGAGTAATGGAAGAGTGAAGGAGAAGAACGGAGATGGCATAAATAAACTTGTAACAAATTTGCTTTTGTTTACAGATTTCAAAATATCTAAGTTTTTTGATGTTGGTTTGATTATCTTGATCCACTCAATCTCCTTTAAAGCTTTAACAAATGCTTTAAAAAAAATTTCTACGTTGATCGTATCAATTCATCGTAGCTTTCCATCAACTTTGTTTCGCCCTTCGTGTGAGTTATCCCTATTTTTTTTTTTAAATCTTCCCTATTTTTTTGTATAAAAATAATAGGCCGCCTTGGCAATCTAAAATAGTACCTAGTTGCATTCGCTGTGCCACAAAATTTCTCATAGATATGAATAACAACGAACCTATAACGTCATGGATAATTTCGACCATGCACTGAAATACCACTAAAACTTTTCTTCATTGCTTCTGCATCATTATATCGTTGTCTAATCAAAAAGTCATATTTATTTCAGCGTTCGTAGTATTGACTCAGCTAGAGATTCTCAGTTAATGCTTTCAGCAGCCAATTAATTAGAAAATCTTCACTGACCGCAAATGTTTCCCGAATTTCTTTTATATATATGTACTCTTAATTTTCCTAGATTTATTATTATTATTATTATTAATATTATTATTAATATTATTATTATTATTATTATTTTTAATATTATTATTATTATTATTATTATTATTATTATTATTATTATTATTATTATTATTATTATTATTATTATTATTATTATTATTATTATTATTATTATTTATTATTATTATATTATTTTATTAATTATTATTATATTATTATTATTATTATTATTATTATTATTATTATATTATTATTATTTTAGTTTATTATTTTATTTTTATTATTTTTATTATAATTTTTATTATTTTTAAATTATTTTTTAATTATTTTTAATATTAGTAAAATTAATTACTATTATTATTATTATTATATTAATTATTATTATTAATTATTATATTATTTTTTATTATTATTATTATTATATTATTATTATTATATTATTATTATTATTATTATTATTATTATTATTATTATTATTATGATTATGATTAATTTTATTATTAAATTAATTATTATTTTATTATTATTATTATTATTATTATTATTATTATTATTATTATTTTATTATTATATTATTATATTATTATTATTCATTATTTAATATTATTATTATTATTATTATTATATTTATATCTTACTTTTATATTATTATTATTTTATTATTATTATTTATTTTATTATTTTATTATTATATATTATTATTATATTATTATCTTATTATATATTATTATTAATTATTATTTTTTTTATATTATTATTTTCACTATATTATTATTATTATTATTATTATTATTATTATTATTATTATTATTATTATTATTATTATTATTATTATTATTATTATTATTATTATTATTATATATATATGTATATGTATGTATATATGTGTATATGTATATGTATGTATATATGTGTATATATATGTATATATGTATATATATATATATATGTATGTATGTATGTGTATGTGTGTATATATGTATATGTTTAGATATGTATATTATTATTATTATTATTATATTATTTTTTATTATTAATTATTATTATTATTATATATTATTAATTTATTATTATTCTTATTATTATTCCACATAGCAACAAATATGCCTCGTATCATACTAGTTCAAATGTTCTATACACATCCCGGGATATTTTGTATATTCTTAGAGTATGCTTAGAAAATTACCAAAAGCATATTCCATAAGGGTTGGTTGCTGAATGTACTCAGAATGTGATAACCAAATTACCAAAGAATGTTCTTGTATTGAGATATTGTGGACATCCTATGAATGTTCTTAGTAAATTCTTCAAAACAGTTGTGGATATCCGATTCTATATCTGAGTGGATCTTAAATTCTGGCTTCGACTCTACCGTAATGGCGATTATTTTTCGTGAGTAATATTTTAATGAATTTTCAATATTTTTGTATATATTATTTATATATATTCATTTAATTTTTAATACTTTTTAATTAATAATTTTTTTCCTATATAAAATTTAT
>JABUQX010035892.1:5000-61761 GCA_015478945.1 Trachelipus rathkii | reverse complement strand
AGATGTATCATGTTTATTTCAAAATGATACAACGAATATGGACTATTGAATCATAGGTCGAATAGATCATAGACATGGAGGGTTTGGGACGATTTTGAGGAGAGTAGGCTGGAGGGGTTTGATTTTTATTTACTGATTATAGCTTTTGGGGTATGTCAAATACCACAAATATTTTTTACCCGTTTATCAAGATAAAATAAATAAGCATAAATTCTTTGTAAAAAAAAAAGGTTTTATTCGAAATTAAAATTAAAAATTAAAAGTTTTTTTTAAAGGAAACCACAAACAACAAAGTTTTTTAAAGAATAAAATTAAAAATAAAATTTTAGAGTTCTTGATACAAACATAAAGGACATGTCGCAAAAAATAAAATTTTTTAATAATTATGTTATGTCTGACTTCTGTGAGCAAACAAGAATCTAATGGTATAGCTTAATAGTTTCGAAAACGAACCCAACAAGAATCATAGGTATTGCGTAATGTTTTCGGAATAGTGGGGGAGTTATTGAACGAAACTTTTATCGAAATTGTATCTGTAAATCTTAGTGAAACAGGATCACATCAAGCTCTGTACGATGTTCGTTCTGGTATGCATTGTTAGTTACCCACTTTAGTGCTGTTTAAGTATGGGACTTTGTTATGTTTAGCCATTATTCGATCGAGGTATGTTAGATTCTTGTCATTGTGAGTTAATTCTTAGTTCGGATATGATTTGTAGACTTTATTGATGTGAAAACTTTTTGTTACGTCAGCATATATGGTTTGATGTCTGTATAAGGAACTTGATTATAATTAGGAAATTTATGGTAACTTAATTGTTAAATGTCCCCATGTTGAAAGTAAAAATAACCAGTGATATGGTTTAGGATATGTTTTGAAACAGTGTGGAATGGATACGTCTCTGTATGCCAATGTTAATTACCTTTTACTGTTGTTAAGTATGACGCTTTTTCAGCTTGTTTTTAACTGTTCTATGTGTCGGTTTTTCCTCAGAGATCGCTCCCATAATCTTAGGGGATTTACATCATATATATCTTAAGATTCAGGTTATGATGATTAGCTTTTATATGTTGTAAAAACTTGTTACGTTAGCATTATGTATCGGATTAGTTATGATATAATAATTAGAGTTAGGTTATGATAAATTTTTTGTTTAAATGTTTACTATAGTAATGTAATAAACAGTGGACATGTATAGGAGAAGCTATAGTTAATTTGAAAAAGTTAAATAGCTGAAATAGAGTACGGGTTCTGTAATGCGCATCAGTTAAATATCCCTAGTTGTTGAGGTATGGGTATATTTGTAAGTCAGTTGACGTTTATTTAATATCGTGTTAAAGAGTATTCAAATCGTTAAGTTTGATGTTATACATATATATTATTACATCAGAATAATGCTATGTTACAGCTTGTTATTGAATTGATTAAAACTTATGTTATAATCAACAATATAATAATGTATAGTTATGGCTATAAAAAAGAACATTTTTTTATCTTACGTTTATCCAAAATGATCTTTACTCGAAATTGTACTGGATAATATCAAACAGAGTCAATAGAATTCAATAGATCAATACCTCAATGTATCAAGGTGTGATTAGGGTAAGGGGGAGTGGAGGGGGTTTGGGGTTGATTTACTGATTCACTGATTACCGTTTTAGGGTATGTGAAAACCCAAATTTCTTAAGTTATAAACATGAATAAGCTGATATAATTTTTTTAGTAAAAACAAAAAATTGTTTTTTAATGAAATTATTTTAAATTAAAACTTCTTGTAAAAAACAAAAAGTTTTAAAGAAAGAAAGAAATAAAAATTTAAAAATTAAAAAAAAGTTTTATAAAAAAACAAAAAAGTTTTTTAAAGAAATGAAATTAAAAAAATAACATAAAAGTTTTTTAGAAACAAAAAGTTCTTAAAGAAAAATTAAAAAAATTAAATAAAACGTTTTTTTTTTAGAAAAAAAGTTTTAAAGAATAAAAAATTAAAAAATAATATAAAAGTTTTTTTTTAAAAAAACAAAGGTTTTAAAGAAAATGAAATTAAAAAAATAAAACAAACACTCGCTGTTATACTTGGTTTGTTCCAAATGATTTTACCTCATTCAGCTAAACCTGTTTCGATTCTGTTATGCGTTGTTAGTGTACTTTGCTGTTTGTTAATTTATGAAAATTTAGTATAATGTTTAGCAAGTTTATTTGCTTGTAAGCTGCGTTAGCAGTTCTTAGTTGTTGTCTATGATGTTCTTGGTTAGACTTGATATGGTCTAGCTTGTTAAGGGGCAAAAACCTTGTCTAAATGATCATTTTCTACGTGATCAGAATATATGCTAAACGTACAAAGAGTTAATTCACATCAATAAAGCAAACATAGCATCACCTGAACTACGTATATAAAGTACACTCCCAAAACCTTAAACACATCTAAACATGACATAAACAGTTAACATTAACACAAGTTCCATACTTAAACCAAAAGTGAAGTAACAACATGAGCGCCAGAACGTCTAATCTACCTGCTACTTTTTCTAACATGATGCACTGAAATTATTTTTTTTACAAATTACATAAGTAAGTAACATTTAACAAAAATTTATCACAACCTTGTGTTAAATTATCATACTGGATCCATGATATATGCGTAAAGAATCGGGTAGACAAGTTTCACATCAATTAAAGCAAACAATAGCAGTCAACTGAAACTTACGAATATAATGTTACCAACGACGCAGACCCTTAACATAACCTTATGCACCGAATAGCGTCACATTTACAAAAACAAGTTCATTACTTAACAACAGAAAAGTAACTAAGATAACATCCAGAATAAAACCTACTCACACTTTTTCATGCATATCTCTATTATTTTACATAACAAAGTAACATTTAACAAATTATCATAACCAACCTTATTATTCTGCTGACCAAACGAAAATACGCTAACGTTGAGCAAAGAATTTGTACATCTATAAAGTAACCATATCAATCCCTTGACAAGAGAACTTATATATTATTACACGACCAAACCAACATACCTTATGCGCAATAATTCGCTAACCTTAACAAGTTTCATACTAACAACAGTAAAGTAACTACCCAACATATAATACCAAAACGTAACCTATTCACACCGTTTCTAACATATCTCTAACTTATCATTATTATTTCGCAAAATTAATTAACATGGTATATTCATCATACGCGTTACCTAAATTATCATACTGATATCACGAATAATTATGCCAACGTTGAACAAATAAGTTTTTTGCGCTTAACCAAAGCTAACTATATCTATGAGTCTGAACAAGAATTATAACATACAACGAAACTAACACAGCTTAGCAGAGGAATAAATTAGCTTAACAATTAACACAAGCTCATACTTAACAGCGAGATTAAAAGTAACTTAACAACGCACTACAGAACGAACGGTACGAAGCTGATGAGGTAAAATATTTATATTTAACAGTCTGACAAATCAATTTAGCGATGTGTTTGTTTATTTATATTATTTCATTCTTTTAAAACACCTTTTGTTTTTAAAAAAATTATTATTTATTTGATTTTTTTTCGCGAAAATTTTCTTTGTTTTAAAAAAACTTTCTTTTTATTTTTTAATTTCATTTCTTTTATTCAATTTTTATGTTTTTTAAAACTTTGTTGTCTTTGTAATTTTTAATTTTTCTTTTTGAAACTTTTTTTTTCATTTTTTACAAACCTTTTAAGTCTTTAATTTTAATTTCTTTAAACTTTTTTGTTTTTACTAAAAATTTTAACTACATTTTGTTTATACCTTAAAAAAATTTGCGGTTTTACATACCCCGTAAACGGATAATCAGGTGAGATTCAGTAAATCAAGGGCTACCCTCCCTCTCCCATTACTTCCGTTACGCCAACCCTGATGTTACTTGAGGTCTATTGATCTATTGAAGGTTTGATCTAATTGATCTTATTGATTCTGTGTGATTTCCAGTCATATTTCGGACTAATATTTTGGGATTAAAACGTAGCATAAAATGTTTTTTTTAGTACTAGCCCGTCGGAATATATTGTTGACATAACAAAGTCTATTCACATCAGATTAAGGCTAACATTGAGTCACAACCTGATTATGTCAAGGAATATTCAATGTATAACATTTAAACCTACATCCCTGAAACAGAAATATAAAAGTCACTTAAAATCCATACATAACAACAGGGACGTTAACATTGCAGCAAAACGTACCGTATTCACACTTTTTTTTCAAACATCATCTCCTAAATGTCACTTGTTATTTACGATTAACATAGAAAATTATAACAAAAAATTTATCATAAACATAACCTATATATCATTACTGGACCAACGAACCATATGTGCTAACGTAAGCAAAAGTGTTTCGATCAATAAATTAAAATCTAAATATAACTCTGAATAGAACTGTTATGTACAATCCCCCACCAAAACCTAACATTTCTAAACACGAGTAAGACAGGTTAAACATATAACAAAGTTTCATTACTTACACAGCTAAAGTAACTAACATTGTTCACAGAAGTAACTTATTCACACTTTTTTCAGACATATCTCTAAAATATCAATTAAATAAACTTAACAAATAGTCAACATTTAACAATAAGTTACCCTAACTTATCCTAATTATCATATACAAGCATCAATCAATATATCTTGACGTAACAAAGTTTTCACATCAATAATTATAAAATGTCATAATCGCTGAACTAAGAAGGAAATATAACGCACAGTGACAAACCTAACATTTACTTGATGATCGAATACGAATTAATGGTAACATTGAACAAATTCCATACTTTAACAGAACTAAAGTAACTAACAATGCATTACCAGAACGAAACGTGTACGAAAGCTAATATGTGCGTCCTGTTCACGTGAAGTTAGTCAGAGCAGATAAAGTCGAGGAAGATTGTTTCAAAATCCTCCACTTTTTGAATAGTTACGATGAATGACCTTATGATTCTTGTTTGGGTTCGGGGCGAAACATTAAAGCTATACATTTGATCTTGTTTGTAGTATTAGGACTAACAAATTTATTTAAAAACATTTTATGTTTTTGTAAAACATTTTATTGTTGTTATCACACTCTAAAAACTTGTATCTTATTTTTTTCTTTTTAAAAACTTTTTGTTTTTTGTTTGTAAAAACTTTTAATTTTAATATATATTTCGTTAAAACTTTTTGTTTTTACTAAACTTTACTCTTTTATTTTTGCATTTAACGTAATGCAGTAAGTAGCCTGTATAGTAGTCTGACTGTAAATCCAGTAATCAACCCAATTAGCCTACCTCTCCTCATCGTCTCCTACCCCTCCCATGACTCTATGGATCTATCGGATCTACTTGATTCCAAGTCCATTGTGTATCATTTTGGAAGATTAAACATAGCATTAAAACGTTCATTACTACACAGATCACGAATATATCTTAACAGACAAAGTTTCACATTTATAAAAGAACCAACATAAGATTCATTCGGATTCTAAGAGATAATAATGTTACACAATAAAACCACATTATTAACATGAAATAAGACTGTACATCAACAACAGTTCCATACTTATTAAACAACGCCATGTAAGTAGACTAACCATGGCATACAAAAACGATAACCTAAGTTCCTTTATATACTAAGAAGACTTACGAATATATTGGTAAGCGTAACATTGTATTTACATTAATAAGTAACATGATGCCAGATGAACATTTCCATATTAGATAATGATGAAGTAAACAGACCTCACGCACGAAATAAAACTACTAAATTTACCAGAAGGTTCCATACTTTAAAAACAGTAAGTTACCTAGCACAGGATACAAAACGTAACCTATTCTCCACTTTTTCAGGCATAGTAGATCAAGAAACTTAATTTACTTAACACTATATGATTTAAACGTAACGCAATTCGAGTATCATTCGAAAGGCACATGAGCCACAAAAAAATGAGTTTCTATATATGCTAACCAGCGAATATATGCTACTATAACAATGTTTATTATTTTTATTTAATAAAGCTAACATAAAAATATTAAATAAGAAAGAAATATGTACAATGACAAACCTGACACAAACTTACGCTCGAATAAACGTTAACATTAACAGTTCCCACACCTAACATCAGTAAAGTGGCTAACAATGCATACAAAACGTAGCCTATTCATACTTTTTCCAGCTATCTCTAACATTTAACGTTAATTTTACATTGAGCAATAGTAATATTTAACAAAAGATATTTCAATAACCTTGTTTCTGAATTAGTGGTCATACAGCTACGAAATAAACCGTAACATAACAAAGTTTTTATCCAACAATAAACATAAAATAAGTCTTCTGAATAAATATCATAGTTATTTGTTAATGTTACGGATTTTTAAAGCGAGTAGTAAATACATTAATCAGCTAATCAACCACCCGGATCCCCCCCCATTTCCCTACCGCATCCATTCATAGATCTTTTGATTCTTACATGGGATCTTATTGATCAGTCCATAGGTCGAGAATATCACCATTTCGGGAATAAACATTTAGTTTACAAAATAGCTCTTTATATATATATACACTACGCAACGAGTATATGCTAGCGTAACATTGTGTTCCAATCAAAAAGGCTAACATGCTATTACCAGAACTAAGAATCGTATAAGTGTACAATGACACAAACACTAATAGACCTCACGCACGAATAAACTACAATTAAACAAGTTCCATTATTAACCACAGTAAAGTAGCCTAGCACAGGAATACAAAAACGTTAAACCTATTCACACTTTTTCATGATACATTCTGCATTATGTTAATTTTTACGATTTAACACTATTGATTTACGTACAACATTTCGAGAATATTTCGGATAAAGCAATAGCAACATAAAGTTCTATATATAACTACCGAGGTGAATTATTTTAATAACAACTGTTTTCTATTAATAAAGGCTACATTAAGCTCCATATGAATAGGAAATAATGTACAATGACAAGACCTAACACAACTTACACACAAGTAAACTGTTAACATTAACAAAGTTCCCATTATGTCACCGGTAAGTAAGCTAACAAATGCATTACAAAACGTAAATCCTATTCATAGCATTTTCTAAGCCATATCTCTGCCTATTGACGGTAATTTTACGTGTGACACAGAGGTAATATTTAACAAATAAAATTATTCATAAACCTTGTCTACATAATATATCATTACAGACAGCAACGAATACCGTGTAACATAACAAAGTTTTTATTCCGAAATACATTAAAATACACTAATATATTCGGTTCTGTTGAATAAAATATATCATAGTCTCAATTAGAGAAGTTTATAAGCCAAGTAATCATGCACAAATTTTAATGCTTTCCACTTTCTGTTCCCTTGCAATCCATTCATTTGATCCTTATTGACTTATTGATCTATTTGATATAAGGTCATCATTTCGAGTCTATTTATAACAATAGTACAAAAAATAAGTTTCTTTATCAAGATACTAACCAACGAAAAGTATATATCGCTGCCGTAACATTGTTTATAATACATTAAAACAGTAACATAGCCATTACCAGAACTAGAGGATATAGATGTACAATGACAAAAACCTAATACACCTTACGCACGAATAAACTACTAACAGTAACAAAGTTCCTATTAACAACAGTGAAGTACCTAACACTAATTACAAAACGTAACCTATTCAATTTTTTCCCAAGCATAATCTCTAACATAATGTTACTTTTACATTAACATATTTGATGGTTACTGTCACATTTCGAGAATATTGTGCGGTAAACAGTAGCACAAAAATTGAGTTCCTGTTTTTGACTAACCAGTGAAATATATGATAAAATAACAATGTTTTCATATTATTAATAAAGCTACATAGCATCATATGAACTAAGAGAATAATATAATGTACGATGACAAACCTAACAAACTTACGCTTCGAATTAAACTGTGGATACGAAGTCACCGCTGATACACAGTAGAGCTACGTGCATACCAAACGTAACCATACTCATGCTTTTTCCAAGATATCGTCTGAATATTAACGCGATAATTTTTACAGTGACACAGTTAAGTATTTAAAAAAAATTATCATAACCTAATGTCTTAATTATATACATGCTTGTAAATACGTACATAACAAAGTTTTACAAAACTAACATAAAAATAAGTTCTTGAATACAATATCATATGTTAAATTGTATAGTTTTCTGATTTTTAAGAAACATAGTAAACAGTTCATGAAATCAGTGAAATCAACCACAACGCCCTCCCACCAAGCCTTGTTTCGACTATGTAATTATTGAATTTCATGTACATTTGTCGAAGTATCATTTCGGATAAACGCATCACATAAAAAGATTAAGTTCTTTATATTACTTAACCAGGATATATGCTAACATAACAATCTTTTTACATTAATAAAGCTAAATAACATAACCTGACTAAGTATATTTTAATGATACAACGACAAAGCCCTACACTTCATATGCAGAATAAACTACATAACATTAACAACGTTCCTCAGCTTAACACGTAAAGTAAGCCAAACCGAGTCGTAACAAAACGATAGCCTATTCACAACTTTTCAAGCATATCTCTTAACAATTTAACGTTAATTTTACATTAATATCGTAATATTTACAAAATTTAGCATAACGCTGTTAAATCATGATAATGACAACGAATGCATAATGCTAAACGTAACAATTTTTATATCAACTTCGTAATAATTTAACAAAATTTAGTCATATAACCTTACCAAACTTTCATAATCCCCAACGATTAATTGCAAATCATAACAAAGTTTTAATAAAAAATAACATAAAAATACAAAAATTTTGATCCTGACATAACATAAAAATAAGGTATCTTTGAATAAAATAGCACAGTTAGCAGCGTTCAATAGTTTACTAGATTTTAAACGGTAAAATCAGTTAATCAGTAAAATCAACCACCCCATCCGCTGCAGTCTCCATATGTCCAGCCCATCCCACCTGGTATGATCAGTTTTGAGGCTGCTTAACTATGATTCTATTAATAATATAATAATAATTCATTAATAATAATAATATAATAATAATAATATTATAATACTGATAATAATATAATAATAAAATAATAATATAAATAATAATATAATAATAATAATATAGAATAATTAATATTAATAAATAATACATAATACAAAACAAATCAATAAATATATGAATAAAATATAATAATAACTGAAATTAATAATTAATAATAATAATTAATAATTAATGAACTTAATAATAATTAATTTAATTAATAATGTAATATGAATAATAATGAATAGATAATTAATAATAATAATAATAATAATAATATAAAATAATAATTATTATAATATATATAATTATGATAGTAATAATAATAATAGATAATAAGATATAATAAATAATAACTAATTAAAATAAACGAACAACCTTAGTCTGTAAGGTGATTCAGAACGGATATGCGAGGTCTTGCGGTTTCAGGCCCGCTAGACGTCGGTTTTACATGTCTGTACGGATCCAGGAGTCGGAGAGCCGTCCAGCGGGTCTCGCTGGTAAGTACTCGCGTGAGGGCTGAGTCCAGAGGCGGTAGAGTTGCTCAGGCGTGTATACTTGGGAATAGTCGTGGTGCGGGTTATAGCGGCAAGCTGAACGGAAGTGGTAGGCTCGTAACATAAGTTCTGAATGAGAGCTGACCCCCTAGTCGGAGTAAGGAAACGCAGAAGAGAAGACGCTGAAGGGTGGATAAGGATGTGGACTGAAAGGAGGCATAGTTTAGATTGTGAGGAACCGGTAGAAGGGGGAAACATCAGAAGGGGTTTTTGAAAAAAATCAAATTCCAGAAGTGACCCCATCTTTTGCACCTTCCTTCGAAGTAATATATAATGAATAATAATAGATCAATATATAAAAATGAAATAATGAAATAATAATAATAATAATAATAATATAATAATATAATATATAGATGAATAATGAATAATAATAATAATAAGTAATTAGATTAATAGATAATAATAATAATAATAATAAAGATAATTAGTAATAATAAATATTAGATATGTATTAAAACATTAAATTGTCTCAGCCAGACAGATACTTTCGGTCTGTCCTGGATCAGCGTTGAGTCGATTTGCACCGCTAGTGCCTATTCTTACGCTCGCTACGGGAAGCAGCTTACAAAGGCGTAAGCGCAGATATTTGGCGTTCGTGCTTGGGGGAGTGGTACCCCGTATAGTTACTCCTAGAACTTAAATTTCGCGTGTTGATCGAGGCTTAACACATAGCAGTAGAACTATACAAGTTGTTCAGGACCGATAGCTCTACACCGTTTTCGGAGCAATCGAGTGGGTAAAGCGGCCAACTGTGGTTATAACTTACTGAGTATGGGCCCTATGCCGTGGCGCACCCTCGCTTCACCGACTACCGCTTCTCGACTAATTACTGTGGAGCTACGTTATCTGGAATCTGTAGGTTTATGTGTCAGGCTACACTTTACCGCCAGTAACTGGTCGGTTGGACAATTCCAGAAGATCGTATTCAAAACGCATTGTCAGGAAAATTACGGCCGCTTTATTCGATGCAGGATTTTTAGCAAGAGGAAAGAAAACATTGGGATTGAAGAGGAAGAAGGAGGATCCGTTGCAAGTGGTAGGTCAGTTTAGCAGCATCTTTTAAAAGTACTACGGTCTGTAGGACGTAGTTGATGGCTTAGCGACATACATTCTGATTCATACTGTAATAAATATCTGCTACCTGTGTTTGTTTACCATTGTTTCTGTGTGTAACACCATTAAAGATTTCAATGTTTGGAACGTGCGGTAGCATTGTACGGTATTATAACTGTATGGTAAAGTGTGATTAAAGAGTAATTGGTATATTTCATATGGTACATTTCAAAATACTAGAATAAAAATTTATTCCATTCCATTGCAAAAAACATACTGTTCTGCGCATTTGGACTTACTACCAATGCGACAAAAAAATAACTGTATGTTCCACTCGTAGAACTCTATCTTTAAACGGACATCAGATCTTTTATTTTCTGAAAATTTGTGTCTCATATGTAATACTTTTACGCGATACACAGTCTTTACGTATATTCGCGTGAGGACACCGTATGGATACATTAACATCACACACAAATATATATATATAAATATATATATATGATATTAATATATAGTATATATATATAATATATATAGTATATATATATATAATATGATATTATATTCATAATATATATAGTATATATATATATATATTTGATATATTTATTAGAGGAGAGAGATGATAGACGGGTTTATGCGAAGAGGATGGGACGAGCGAGGTGAGAGTAAGAGAAGAGAAGAGGAAGGGACTTGATAAGGATGAAATGGAGTGGAGCGAGAGGTGTGAGAGAAGATGAGGAGATGGAGAGAGAGAGAACTGAGGAGAGAGTACGAGGGGAGGACGTTAGAGAGAGTTACGGAGAAGAGAGAGGAGAGAGAGAGGATCCGGAGAGAGAGAGAGAGAGAGAGAGAGCAAATGAAGGTGGAACTAATATTAACTTTTTATATTCCCAATATACGGAATATGTGAATACATAAAATTATCAAACCATATTCTTTATTAGTACTCAGATAATCATTAGATTGTCTTTACTTAAGCTATTCCCTATACTGCCATCATCTTTTAGGGTTGGAAAATGGGAGTTGTATTCTGAATACAATCACTCGGCTATTTAGTATCTTACCCTTATAGTTCTTTTACATCGTTGGCATGTCATATTTTGTTATTTCCAAGCAGTTCCAGAGTTTTGCGTTTTGCTTGGGTTTACAAAAGACATTAGGTGTGATGGACTTCCCGCTTTCATTTTTATCGCTTATTTTTATAATCCTTTCTCTTTCTACGGGACATTCGTTTGAACTCTTACAATTTGCGTATTAATTATATTAGATCGGTGGTGGTTGCTGAGACTTTGATGTTACTCCACTTTTTTCGGGAATGATTACTATGCTGACTGTTAGTCCTTTTCATTGGATAATAAGCTTCTCTCTTCGATATAATCCCAGACCTATAACTAGATGTATAATGCACATATTTATAGTTCTTTCAGTGTATGAATAGTGGCAAAAATTTCACCTGAGCTAATCCTTGCACGCAACACTTAAGTTATTAATATTCTAAATTATTGGACATAAACTGAGGGTTATTTATACTAGGTATGTATTAAAGTTATCCTAGGTGTCAGATTTTCTGAGTGATTGACGTGGTGGGCAAATGATTTTTTGCGTGATTTGAATATAAACTATTCGTTGTGTAATTTCGGATCAAAATTTTTCGAATCGAATAATTAAAAAATATGCGAACTATTCTAGAATTTTTGAATAAAGGAAATGATGAGAATATATCGAGTCAATCTCTCTTCTCTCTCCTCTACTTCTCTCTTTTAATTATCTCTCTGCTCTCTCTCTCTCGTTCTCTCTCTCTCTCTCTCTCTCATCTCTCTCTCTCTCTCTCTCTTCATCTCTCTCTCTCTCCCATATATATATATATATTATAATATTATATATTATATATTATATATATATTTATATATTATATATATATATATATATATATTATATATATATATTTATATATATATAGATATAATGATATATATATTTTTTTTTTTTTTATTTTGTACAGTTAGCCACCCACTCACGGGCCGAGCCATTTTCAAGGAGGGGCGGAAAATAACATTAAAAAAAAAACACATTGAAATTCCCAGAGCCTTGTAGGAAATCTCTAGGTCGAAGCGCAGACGTTGCTTTAAGAGAGGAGATTTAAGATATAGTCGGAAAAAACAGAAGAAGGCAGGAGTTCCACAGAACAGAAGTAGCTGGAAAGAAAGAGCACCACAACGAACACAAATAATATTTATAATATATATATATATTTATATATATATATATTATAGTATATATAGTATATTATATATATATAGTATTATAGTATTGTTGATTATATATTTTATATATTATAATGGTACTATATACAGACTATGGTTAGTATATATAT
Organism: Trachelipus rathkii; assembly: GCA_015478945.1. Taxonomy (NCBI): domain Eukaryota; kingdom Metazoa; phylum Arthropoda; class Malacostraca; order Isopoda; family Trachelipodidae; genus Trachelipus; species Trachelipus rathkii. Next base: position 48,691 of record JABUQX010035892.1, on the reverse strand, counting down.
ATATATATTTATATATATATATAAATGGTAGGGAAACATACATGGTTAGGGCTCCCTTTCTTATCAATTTGCACTCATTTTTGACTAGCCCATCGCCTCATCGTTTCGCGCGTTTTTAGGGCAGAGTACACGCTCAGTATTTATTACCATCCTGGGTTGGACAACGGCTCGACTTGCCGTCTTCGAGACCAAGTTTGCTACTACTTGTATTCTGCTTCTGTTTATTTATTTTCGGGAAGGACACAGTAAATAATATAGCGGTTAAAAGAAAGCTGAATAATATTTTATGTATAATAAAGGTGTCTGGTACTCGCTCACTCAGCGTTTTTCTTACTAACAGGTTTACACCCAATGAAATTCGTCTAATCGTATTCTTAATTTTACTGTTCAACAATTTAAAGAATAAAATATAAATTAGTTTGTTGTACAATAATATTTCTTTTTTTTTTTTTTTTTTTTTTTTTTTTTTTGGGTTTTTTTTTTTTTTTTTTTTTTTTTTAAATCTATGGGTTTAAGAAATATTATCGCAGTGACTTTAGAACCCGCGCTTCGCTTGGGAGAGTTAGTTTAAATAAAAAAAAGGTGGTTTTAACGTGTGAGGGTTCGACTAACCATAATTGAGTGCATTGCGTGAGACTTTCTAGTGTTGTTTGGGGGATATTGGTTGGGTTTATTGATAAATATTTGTTAAAGGCGCATAAAACATTCATTAGAGGACAAGGTATTGTATGTATAAAATGAAAGGATTACTGATCCTTTAATTTAAGCATTATTTTACTTCGCCTTTTTGATGGGTTAATATTTCAATTTAACCAAATCTTTACTAATATAATATTTTTTTAAAAAATTAATTGAAAAGTACTTAAATTATATTTTATTAAGAAGTGGGCGTCGGCTTATATCAGTATTTAACTAGTTAATTGCGATTTTCATTCACTATAAAATAATGGTAGGCAAATCTTTTTGATTTACCAAAAAAAAAAGTATTTCGTAAATATTCTATTAAGGTAATAATGTGTCGTATATTCTCACTCAGGAATTGGGTGTTAAATTTTGATTTTACGAAACAGATTGATTTGAAAGTTCTTTATAGCGAAGTTATATATTTATGAATTTATGTAATGAATTTATGAATGAATTTATGAATTATATGAATTATAGTTCTATTTGATGATTATATTTAATTTATAGAAAGAATTTATGGAGTATGCATAGAACAAATAAGTTCTTATGTCAACAAAGTCTTCTGAGACTCATTTATACAGATTCATTTTTGAAAAGAAATAAAAAACCGAGGCGCCCTTTTACCTATCGGTAGTACAAGAGAGTGTTATTACGTAAGGAGGTCTTTTCTCTGTTTTAATTACTATTTATTGTATCTGTAAATACCTTGGGTGATCAGCTTGTCAGTTAAATGAATTTTTCAACATGGTTTTTACAATCTATTTGAAGTAGAAACATTTATTGAACAAAATATTCTTATACAGCAGTACTTATGAAACATCACATCAATATGACAGTTTCTAAAATGAATAATCAATTCATTTCTTTATTGCTATTTCTATATTTTTTTTCATTTTGATTTCTTTCATAAATAGGATTTTAATTGATAAACAGAACCACCAAAATATATTATATTTCGATCTTATTATCACTCTTCTATAAAAAGATATTATATGAGAATTTCTTTGTCGTTAAATTTAATAGAAGGATATTTTTTCTGCAACTATGAAAAGTAGAGTATCAGCCACTTCTTCTCTCAATCATGAATCCTAATTGGGATGTGTCCAAAACGGTATAATAAATCGGTTATAAAAAGAAGTGTCCAAAAACTTCATCAAATTTTCGATATAGATTAATATAGCGAATTTATATAAATAAAACTATCTAGGCTGTTATACATCGGATGGGATGGTGGCTCATGGTTTAGGCAGTTTAGCACGACGTAGAGAGGTCATGGGATTTAGTACTCCAGTGGAGAACAAGCTTATTTTCTCTATTATATATGCATGAGATGTGAACGATAGGGGTGCACTGCTAGATGCACTGTCAGTGATTGGAAGCTAAAAATTGTTTAATAATAATAACAATATAATAATGGATGACTAAGTAGCGGTCCATGATACGTGACGCTTATCAGACTTTAAATGAATAGCTAATAAGGTAATAATAATAATTAATAATAATAATACTATAATAAATAATTAAATAAAATAATTGAATTAATAATAAATAATAATAATAATAATAATAAGTTAAATTTATAATAATAATAATAAAAATAATGCATTAATAAATAATAAGAAATACAATAATAGATAATATTAAATAATAATAATAATACATATGATATAATAATAATAATCAATTAATAATAAATAATAATGATTAATAATGAAATAGATAAATAATTAAATAATAATAATATCAATAATAATAATCAATAATAATAATAATAATAAATAAACAAGCTTAAAAGATAATCAAATAGGCACCAAATAATGAATAATAATTAATAACAATTAATAATAATAATAATATATATAATTATAATAATAATAATAGATAATAATTAATAGATATATAATAATAATAAATAATGATAAAATAAAAACATAGATAAGTAATAATAAAAATATAAAAATTCAAATCATAGTATTCTTTAAATGAATTATTTTTAGAAATAGCTTGATTGAAAGTCTGGAAGAAATTTCATAATTAACGTCATTAAAAGAACTGTCACAATTTTAAAAAAAATAAAAATATGTCGTGGATTTAAAAATTAAGTAATTAAAATGGAAAGTTGTTTAAATGTGTAAAGGTAAATTCCAGTAAATTGATTTCATATATAGAAACAATTAACAATTTTCTAAAAATTTACAATGTGTTTAAAAAGAAGGAATAGTGTTGTATGACTAAGAGAGTAACCTATGTGTTAAATTTTAAATATTTGTTAGTATATTAACACAAAAAGATAAATTTTGTATGTGGTATATGTAATTAATAAAAATAGATTAATAATTTTTTTTATTTTTGTATAGAACATAATAATAATAACTAAATTAATCAAAAAAAAATCCTCATAAAATTTTAATAATAGTAAATTTTGTTTATTGGTAAATCAAAATGAATAGATCTCTGAGAATGTAGTTATAATTAGGAATAAACATTTATTTTAAAATTTGTAAAACCATAATAATGATGAAATGCAGAAATTTAATTTTTGTTTTATTTCATCTTAAAAAATAATTTTTTCAAGATTATAAAGAATTCAAAGATGCCATTTCTTTATTATGAAATATAATAAAATCAAGATCTTAAAATAACACTCAAAAAAAAAATTGTTATTAAATAAAAATACTTTAATTTAAATGAATACTTTTATTTTAATAATTTATTATTTAGATATTTAAATATTCGTGTAGGGAAATAAGTAATAAATTATAAATAATAAGTAAAATATATATATATACTGGAATATAATATATATATATTAGTATACTATATATATATATATTATAATTATATATATATAATATATATATATATATAATATATAAGTATATATATATACTATACTATATATATATAATATATGATATTAAATATAGGTATATATAATTATATATAATATATATATATGATATATTTATAGTTTTATATGATGATATATATATATATAGTGTAGTAGGTATATAGTATATATATAAGTATATATAGTACTCATTATATATATATAGCTATATGTAATATGAGTTTAGTAGGTTGCTTTATTTGTATATGATATTTTGTTATTTGGTGGAATAGTATAAAGGTGATTTACAGTGAAGTTTATTTATGTCTAATTAGGTAGTAGTATGTATAGCGGGGGCCTGTTATATAATATATTGGTACGACTATTCGTAATAAGATATATCTAAGACGAAATCGGGGGCTAGGTGTGGGGGGTATACGTGGTTGAGGGGGAGGTGATAGTAGATAGTTACGTATATATAATATAGTATTATGTTATTTACTATAATATATATGTGCGGGTTATATAGTAGGTAATATACTCATAACTATAATATTGAGTAGCGCTAATAAGGTAGTAATAAATATAGAATAGATTAGTAGATATAGTAATGTTATAAAATAGTGTAAAAATAATAATAAATACTACGTACCATTAAAAGATAAAGCGGTAGGAGACTATAAATCATATATATATTAGGGGTATGTAGTTTGAGATTAGTAAGTTAATAGTATATATATAGTCGATGAGGTAGAATAATTATAATATATACTATAGTTATTACTAAGTATATATAACTATGTTGTGATGTATAAAGCTATTGTGGGTGAAGATACGTAAGTATGAAAGTATGGTAAGTAAGTGCGTACGTACTTACGTATAGTAAGTAAATACGGTAGTAAGTAGTATGGTAGACGTGATGATATAAGTGGGTATAAGCAACTAGGGCGTTAGAGGAATAGTAGAGGCAATGGTAGAGGGGTAGTAGTTACTAATTGTAGCGGTATGAGTGAATAGGAAAAAATTACAATAAGATGTATAAGAGGTGAACTATATAGGTATATATGCGTAGCAGGATAAGGTAGGTATGTGATAATAAATGTATAGTTAAGCGAATAGAGTAAGTGGTTATATATGTAAAGAAGAATTGAGAGTTTACTACGTGGCCGGTAGAATAATATGAATAGTAAGTAATAAGTTATAGTATATATATATACTGATAGCGTAAAGAGCATGTTAAGGAGTAGTATAAAGGAAGTATGATATCGAAGTAATAAGATATTATATACAGAAATTGGTGCAAGGAGTATACCAGTACTGACGTCTGTGCAACCGTTACAAATTGTAGACTCTCAAAAGTGATCGTTTGTGTTGCTTAGGTCGTTTGAGGGTTCCACTATTAGGTTAGTTTCGATTTTGTCGACTTATTATGTTTATAGAGTATTTATGCCTAAGTTGACTCATGCACTTACGCTAGGGAGAAATCCTACACATCCACACCACACCTGTGCTACGAGCACACATGTGCGAACCACACACAACACATTATATAATTATCAATTATATAGATGATATTATTAACTGAGGAATCGGCCGAGATTAGGTATTGCTAAGGACGCATGCTTATTTTTAGTGGTGAGCATTAATAGTAACGAAATAGATGGAGTTAAGAAGTTTATGAAAAAGTGACCAGTATAAGTGACGGTGGAATATTGGATAGAGTGCGGTGGGAGGAATATGGTGTGTAATAAAGGGTATATAATATAGGCGTACGTATTATCGATATTAGTTAGTAGTGCAAAATGTGAAGGAAATGTCACCTAGTGAGTTTAGAAGGATAGTGAGATCGGATAAGATAGTATTCTATTGATGGGGAATTATTAAGATATCTAAATCAATAATTAAGTTAGAATGAAATATAATATAATATATATATAAAGAAGGGTAGTCGTTAATGAAGAAATAAAATAGAAGAAATATAAGAATAAGTTATAAATAAATGAATGAAAATAAAAAAAATTAATTAATAATAAGTAATAGAGAGGGGAGTACAAACAAACAGTACAATAAATCACAGGACTATAAATGACTCACATAGAGCAATTAGCACAAGAATTGCAGTAAATATCGGAAATAAGAAAATATATAACTTGATATAATGAATTGAGGCTTAACCTAGGAGATTGAAATCCCTCCGCAAGGGTGTTCTTGCAATGTCCCTGCGAGACAGTGTCTGGTCTGAAGAATCTGATAAAACAAGAAAAGATAAGCCACAATTTCAACAATGGAGCAGCAGTACACCTCTAGAAATAAAAGAAGCTGTAATCACAATAATAAGGTAAATGAAATTCTTACTTCTAAAGGGTGTTAGCCCTCTTGTCAGCAAAGGATCTTGTTGGAATGTGGTTGGTGGGCCCTATAATATAGTCTACTCAACAGAAAAATATTGGCTGAAATTGCCTAACTACAATTTATCAAATTCCTAAAAAACAGTTGCTTAGCAATATGGATGAAGAACGGATTAATGAACGATTACAAGGTACATCATAAATAAATTTAAATATATAAATATAACATATATAATAACCCATATATATCTTGATGGATGTACCAGACACACATTGATGCACTAGAGTGATGTACTAAATTATATAAATTAGGGTGAAGTTGGAGCCACTGCGAACAGCAACCCCAACAACACAACATCCACATAGCACTAATTCAAGAAGCACACACCCCTGAAAACCACCCAGAACCCAAATTTTATGATTGACTCCATTTACTCACTGCAAAACCCCCAAAATCATATTTTATTAACCCCCTTTTAATATAATGATCAACAAAAAGCAGCATAACAAAAACCTTTACTACCAAAGAGGAATTCATTTAATAACATCTAGATCATCTAAACATCCTCAGCAACAGAAGCTTTCACACTAATATTCCCCCCACAAGCAAACCAGTCAAATACATCCCCCATACCTAACATTATGCTCCCCAAATCTCCAAACAAAACTCCAATTTTCAACACAAACCGACCTAAACTCTGACCACCTCCCCATAATCATAAAATAACAAATTATATCAACAAACACAACCACACTTATAGGAAAACTTTCACAAATTACAAAAAAGCAGATTGGATAAAATTCTCAGAATACATAGAAATTAATACTCAATCTATAACAATCTCAAATACCACAACACTAAAGACAGCTATCCAGAACTTCACTTAAACTATTCAAAAAGCTGCAAACCTATTTAGGGGGATACCTCAAAAAATCTAACCCTACCCTTACCCCTGAAATTTCAAACTTGATCAAACAACAAAACCTACTCAAAAAATCAGCACAGCAAACACAACAAATTAAAACACAGATCAATAATTTAAACACACAAATTACAAACCTATCCAAAAAACACACCAAATAATTTTCAAACCCATTTAACAAAAAACCTATAAAGCACAAACATCAATAAAATGGGGAGCTTAATAAAAAACATTAAACAACACAAAAAACAACCCAACTCCATGACTACAAAAATCCAAACACTCAATCCCACCAAACAACAAAAACAACATACCAACACCCTCACAACTCATTTCACAAAATAGTCATAAACCCACCCATCCACAAAATTGGAAAATAATCAGATCCTTTAAGAAAATAAAAAGCCACAACCAAGCAATAGAAATAACACCAATTGATATTAAAAACACCATAAAGACCCTCAAAAACTCACCAGCAACTGTTCCTGATAACATCTCAGACATAAACATTAAACACTTGGGAAATATTGCACCAGCTCATTTAACACACATATACAGCAATTCCATCAAATTAAATCACATTCCCTTCTTCTGAACAATTATCATCCCAAAGTTAAAACTAGGAAAAGACCCCTCAAACCACTCTTCCTATTGCCCAATTTCACTACAATCCACTCTGTGTAAACTCCTAGAAAAGCTCATACTGAATAGAATAAAACCACACATCCCCAAACAAAAGTTCCAACATGGCTTCCAACAAAGCCACTCAACCTCAACAGCTCTCACAAACATTATACAACCAATGATAGACGGCTTAAATCTCAAATCCACATGTAAAACTCTTCATAGCAATCGACATTAACAAGGCTTTTGACACAGTTCCCAGACACAATCAAATATACAAAATAATAAAATCAAGCATCACCACTAATTGAAAGAAATGGTTATCAAAACTTCCTATCAGGAAGAACGGCTCAAATTTAGATCAATAACAAGAAATCACACACATTTAAACATCAAGAGCGGTGTACCCCAAGGAGTAATACTATCCTCTACACTTTTCAACCTATTCACAGCAGATCATTCAGAAATACAAACAGACCACACAAACATAACAACTTATGATGATGACATCACCATAGCTACCACACACCAGAATCTTTTAAGGGATAGAAAAGTTTTAAGCTCCCATTCTCCCTTCCCACAATAAGCCAATACCATCTGTCTCTGATTTGTACCCACATTCACTCCCTCCAATAGATGCACACATTTCATATCTACACCTAAATACACTTTCTTCATAATTTTACACTTCTGTTCCACCAACACATATCTATTCACATATTCCCTCACTGATTATAAACTTTTTCTCGTGACATAAAAATGTTGACAATTTTATCGTATCTATCTCTCAGCTTCTCTTTAGCATACTTTTCATCCAACTTTTCTATAATCGCTTCCATCCCTTCCTCTTTCCCTATGACTTCCAATCCAACATACATACACATTTAAATACCTTGGCACCCAAACTCAATAAAATTTCACCCACAGGGTTTTTACTTTCTTCACCCCATACATTATTCCACACTTCAATTTCTTTTTCCACATATCATACTCCTCCATATTCACTTCTCCATCAAACTTGAGATATGCCTGGCAACCACATCTTTCAACCATTTCCAATCTCTTTCACCCTTGCAAACAAAAACTTACGACACCAGACAATACTGTAGACCACACCCCTTATCGACCTATACTTTCTCTCCCACCGTACCAACCCACTATCCTCAGAGTCTTATCCAACTATGCTCTGCTACCACTGACAAAATGTACAGTGGCAGCAACAAACTAACAAAACTTACACAACGAAAATATACCCGATAACACTCGCCTTTTACTTTTGTACTTTAGAAAAATACTGATGTACAAAGCCACATCAAAGAAGGTGTAAATAAATAAATAACTTTGTAAGGGAAATTATGGGAATGGAGGGCAATTTATACAGAGGAATCCCTGGAAAGAGAATTGGAGGGATTTTGGTCGCCCAATGAATAGAATAAATTAATCAAAATGAATATTCCCAAAATATAATATCTCCAATAATAGAAAAAAATAAACTAAAAAACAGGAAACAAGGATGAAACTCATCAGTGATTTCTGCAACAGTAACGATGTCAGTGATGATAACAAAAACCCCGGACAATAGAGCATCTAGCCTTACTCTACTGGAGGGTAATTTGTGGACTAGCCCATCCTGTCAAATACCTCCGTCTGGATGGATATAATGATTCACAAAATAAAATCCAGGTGAACAGAATTGGAAGTAAGGGATAAATAAAAGAGTGGAGATATTACAACTCCAATCTACAAATATGAATCATATAGTTGTGTGACTGTGAGTTATCTCGTTATCTCACTGGAATGTCTATCTACAATGAATTATTATACATATATATTATAGGCTAGATGCTTCGTGAGTAATGTTGACTTTCAGCAAGGCTGAATTGGAAAAGTTTTATTCTAATATAAGGAACATGGTTTGACTAGGAAGACCTTTGATTGAAGAAAGACCCATGTTCAACGAGTACAATGAAACATGCTGAGCAAGGTGAATTATAATTATGGTGTGATAAAACAGATGCAAAATTAATGGAACACTCAACTTATAATAGTGAAGTCGGATTCTAAAACTGAGTCTGATGATAGTACTGAGTGTTGCCCCAAATAACACTGGAATCTGAATGGCGGAATGTTTAGCCTCCAAATTGTACTAAGTGTTGATAAATATGACTCGACTTCTGGTCCCCAAATAGTACGTTAAATAGTGGCCCACAAATAGCACTGGATGAAATAGTGGCCCACAAATAGCATGGAATGTGAAATAATAACCCACAAATAATGCTGGATGTAATAGTGGCCCAGAAATAGATGAAGGAAGTGTGATACGTTGCCCACTAAATAGCAATGGATGTAATAGTGGCCCACAAATAGCACTGGACGAATTTGCAAAACACATTATTCTTTCTGATTGAAGTAAGAGGTGATATTATTGAAATATAATCAGAATTAGAAGTATTGACATAAGATTATAAAACGTACCCTTTTCAGCTGAGCTGGCAGAGAAGGGTGCTGTGATCACGAGTTCTTCAGAGGGTATTGTCTTCAGCTTGTGCTTCAGATAAAGAACACTCAGAATGATTCTGGAACAGTGGTACAATTAACTTAGTCACCAATGCTTTATATGCTTAATAACATATAAACCATTATGTGACATATAACATTTTAACATTGATACTGGATACCACATGAATATGGACGTACTTTTATTAGATCAGGAGATGACTTCGACAGATCGCTCAGTTGGAAAAAACGGCAAATCCAATTAATCTCTCTCTAAAACTACCTGAAACTATTATTACTACTTTCTATGCCTAAGAAATCAGAAAAAGCAATTAGAGCAATGTCGGAGAAAAAAGGGGTTAGCTGAACATGACATTGATATAAATAGTCATTAACATAAGTGGGTAATATAAATAATCCTGTATTCATTCAATTTGCAAAAATGGAAAGAATGGAGATCATCAACAATGTTGATATGTGAGATCTCCTTTATATTCCCCCTCCCACACACACTAAATCAAAACCCCACGTCAAATCAACAATGAAATGAATGTGAATAGAGTGTGTAGGGAATACTTCAAATCTGCATAACATTGGCAGTAATGAAGAGGTGATAGTGAATGTGTGTGGGTTTCATGGTGTAAGAAGAAATAGGTATTTTTGGGAGGAGATTGAAGAATGGCAAATTTGCAGGCATAGAAGGAATTACTAGTGAAATGATCAAGAATGGAGGTGAAATGGTGATTGATTGGGTTTGGAAGTTGTGTAACAAGCGTTTATGGAGGGTATAGTTTTAAGGGATTGGAGGAGAACAGTAATAGTATCCTTTATATAAGTGTAAGGGAAAGTTTAGAAACTGCAGGGGAAATAGTTTGAGTGTTGTAGGGATGATATATGCTGGTATTTTGGTTGAAAGAGTACATCAAGTGACTGAGGGACTGATTAGTGAAGAGCAAGGTGCATTAAAAGTGGTAGAAGATGTGTGGATCAAATTTTTACATTGAAACTAATAAGAGAAGAAGAATAAATTGTATTTAGGTTTTATGGACTTGTAACAGGCATATAACACAATAGCGAAGCTCTGTGGCAGGCTTCTGAAAGAAATCAAAAGTATGTATGACGATGGTGAAGCTTGTGTAAGAATAAATGGAGTTGAAAGTGATTGATAAAGTGATTGGTTTAATATTAATAGAGTGAGACAGGGATGTGTTATGCCTCCTTGGTATTCAATTTTTATATGGATGGGTTATGAAAGAATTAGAGGTAGGGATGTCATTGGAAGGTGATAGAATTGTAGAGAATGGAAGAGAGTGGAGGGTGCCCTTATTGTATGCATATGATTTGGTTTTGTGTGGTGAATCTGAAGGGAGTTGAGAGGATTGATAGAAGCGGGTTTTGCAAGGGTGTTGTAAAAGGAGGGGTTTGACATGTTAAGTAGACTAAGGGTAGGTTAGGTAGTGAGTCAGAAGAATCCGCTGTATTAAGTTATGTTAGATGGTGAGCACTGGAACAAGTGTCCTAGTTTAAATATTAAGGGTTTATGATATATGTTAGATGAAAAGGGAATGCATAATGCAGATTGTAGTAGGAAAGTTGTTAAAGTTAGTAAGGTGGCTGGTGCAATTAACCCTTGGTGGATGTAAAGGGACTAAGTCTTTGGTGTGCTAGGGTTTTTGCATGAGGGTGTGTTGTTACATGTGCTAATGTATAGTAGTGAAACTATGGTCTGGAATAAGAGTTATAGATCTAGGGTACATTGTGTTCAGATGGACAATCTTGGTCGCGTGCATGTTAGGTGTGAGAAGAATTGATAGAATGAGGAATGAACGCATTAGGAAATTGTGTGGTGTGAAGAAAGGCGTAAATGAGAAAATAAATGAGATCATACTGAGATGATTTGATCATATGTAAAGGATGGATGATAGTCAGTTGGTTAAGCAGATGTATAGTGGTGAGTTTGCTTTGAATCGACCGGCATGGAGACTGAAGAAAAAGTGGATTGAGTCTGTAAAGGAATGTTTGGAGGAGAGGAATAGGAGTTTGTCTGAGGCGAGAAGAAAGGTGCATAGTAAGACTGAATGACATGCTTTTGTGAGGAATTATGGTTGTGAACCTGGTTTAGGGGATGAACATCACATTAACGAGATACCACAGTGAGGGTCCGTTGCATTCTCATGAAACCCACGAGTTCTCATATTTCACTGCAACGAGTCTCATTAAAAGGTGAATGGGATGGTAAGGTTGGGGCTTTCTTTTCGACTTGCATCAAGTTCTTCTAATGCTATTCTGTTTCCAGTGTATGCTACACACCTCACCCCCAATCTGACGAAAGGATTTGGATGATGATAATGATGATATATATATATATATATATATATATATATATATATATATATATATATATATATATATATATATATATATATAAATATATATATATATATATATATTTATGTGTGGTGAATAGTGAGTAGAGTAGTTGGTAAAGTAGTGGGGGAAGATAGGTATATATATATATATATATATATTATATATATATTATATATTTATTTTCCCCCAAGGTAAATTCAACTTTAGGATAACAAAGAAAGTTTGTCATTTTCATTACTTAAACAGACATCGTGTTTTTTGATTTTTTCTGGACACGAGGAATTGGCATATAAACTTTACAAGAAAATACCACGAACTGAAAGTCCAAAATCACATAGTGGTTACTTCCAAAACTTCTTGCAACCTCAAATAAAGTGAGTTTCTGTAATGTCTTTAATACAGGACTTTTAAAATTAGTATATATATATATATATATATATTATATATATATATATATATATATATATATATATATATATATTATATATATATATATATATATATATATATTATATATATATATATATATATATATATATATATTATATATATAAATTATATATATATATATAGTATTATATATATTAATATATATATATATATATATATATATATATATATATATATATTATATATATATATATATATATATATATATATAGTATATATATATATAGTATATATAATGAAAATGCAATAATTTTAACCTTGCAATCCAAATTTGTTATTGTAAATACCCCCTAAATGTATTTTCACCATGCTAGGATACGATCGGACCTTAGCAGATGAGCGTTGCATGTGTTTTGACCACTACGCACGGACGAGCAAAAGAGAAAAAAACCGAGAATACTTTCTACTGGTCCAAGAAGAGGCATTACTACGTTCCTCCCGCTCGCACTCGAACGTAGGGCCAAACAAGGTTAACCGCGATGGTGAATTAATAATACCATTAAACCGGGGTTATTAATGTATATTGAAATGCATAATTTTAAACCTTTGCAATCAAAATTGTAATTGTAATTACCCCCTAATGTATTTTTCACCATGCTAGGATACGATCCTGGACCTTAGCAGATGAGCGTGCTATGTGTTTGACCATTACGCTACGACGAGACAAAAAGAGAAACCGAGATACATCTACTGTCCAAGAAGAGCATTTACTACGGTTCCTCCCGCTCGCACTCGAACGTAGGCCAAACAAGGTACCGCGCTTGGTGAATAATAATACCATAAACCGGGGGGTATTATGTATAATGAAATGCAAAAATTTTAACCTTGCAATCAAATTGTAATTGTAATACCCCCTAATGTATTTTCACCATGCTAGGATACGATCCTGGGACCCTAGCAGATGAGCGTGCATGTGTTAGACCACTACGCTACGACGAGGGACAAAGAGAAACCGAGAAACTTCTACTGTCAAGAAGAGCATTTACCTCTACGGTCCTCCCGGCTCGCACCGAAACGTAGGGCCAAAAACAAAGGGACGCGCATGTGCAATAATAATACCATAAACGGGGGTATTATGTATAATGAAATGCAATAAATTTAACCTTGTCAATCGTAAATGGTGTATTGTAAAGTACCCCCTAATGTATTTTCACCTTGCTAGGATACGATCCTGAACCCTAGCAGATTGAGCGTGCATGTGTTTGACCACTATGCTACGACGAGACATAAGAGAAACCGAGAATACTTCTACTGTTCAAGAAGAGCATTTACTACGGTTCCTCCCGCTCGCACATCGAACGTAGGGCCAAAAAGGGTACCGCGCTTGGTGAATAATAATACCATAAACCGGGGGTTATTATGTATAATGAAATGCAATAATTTTAACCTTGCAATCAAATTTGTAATTGTAAATACCCCCTAATGTATTTTCACCATGCTAGGATACGATCCTGGACCCTTGCAGATGAGCGTGCATGTGTTTGACCACTACGCTACGACGAGACAAAAGAGAAACCGAGAATACTTCTACTGTCCAAGAAGAGCATTACTACGGTTCCTCCCGCTCGCACTCGAACGTAGGGCCAAACAGGTACCGCGCATGGTGAATAATAATACCATAAACCGGGGGTTATTATGTATAATGAAATGCAATAATTTTAACCTTGCAATCAAATTTGTAATTGTAAATACCCCCTAATGTTTATGGTATTATTATTCACCATGCGCGGTACCCTGTTTGGCCCTACGTTCGAGTGCGAGCGGGAGGAACCGTAGTAATGCTCTTCTTGGACAGTAGAAGTATTCTCGGTTTCTTTTGTCTCGTCGTAGCGTAGTGGTCAAACACATGCACGCTCATCTGCTAGGGTCCAGGATTCGTATCCTAGCATGGTGAAAATACATTAGGGGGTATTTACAATTACAAATTTGATTGCAAGGTTAAAATTATTGCATTTCATTATACATAATAACCCCCGGTTTATGGTATTATTATTCACCATGCGCGGTACCCTGTTTGGCCCTACGTTCGAGTGCGAGCGGGAGGAACCGTAGTAATGCTCTTCTTGGACAGTAGAAGTATTCTCGGTTTCTCTTTTGTCTCGTCGTAGCGTAGTGGTCAAACACATGCACGCTCATCTGCTAGGGTCCAGGATCGTATCCTAGCATGGTGAAAATACATTAGGGGGTATTTACAATTACAAATTTGATTTGGCAAGGTTAAAATATTGCATTTCATTATACATAATAACCCCCGGTTTATGGTTAGTATTATTCACCATGCGCGGTACCTTGTTTGGCCCTACGTTAGTGCGAGCGGGGGGAACCGTAGTAATGCTCTTCTTGGACAGTAGAAGTATTTCTCGGTTTCTTTTGTCTCGTCGTAGCGTAGTGGTCAAACACATGCACACGCTCATCTGCTAAGGTCCAGGATCGTATCCTAGCATGGTGAAAATTACATTAGGGGATTTTACAATTAAAAATTTTTTTGCAAGGTTAAAATTATTTCATTTCATTATACAAAAAAACCCCCTTTTTTTTTGTTATTTTTATTCACCAGGCGCGGTACCTTGTTTGGCCCTACGTTCGAGTGCGAGCGGGAGGAACCGTAGTTATGCTCTTCTTGGACAGTAGAAGTATTCTCGGGTTGTCTCTTTTTGTCTTCGTCGGTAGCGTAGTGGTCAAAACACATCACGCTTCATCTGCTAAGGGTCCAGGATCGTATCCTAGCATGGTGAAAAATACATTAGGGGGTATTTACAATTACAAATTTGATTGCAAGGTTAAAATTATTGCATTTCATTATACATAATAACCCCCGGTTTATGGTATTATTATTCACCATGCGCGGTACCTTGTTTGGCCCTACGTTCGAGTGCGAGCGGGAGGAACCGTAGTAATGCTCTTCTTGGACAGTAGAAGTATTCTCGGTTTCTCTTGTCTCGTTCGTAGCGTAGTGTCAAACACTGCACGCTCATCTTGCTAAGGTCCAGAAAATATTATGAGCATGGAGTAAATATAAATTAGGGGTATTTGCAATTATATATGATATATATATATAATATATAATATATATATATAATATATATATATATATATATATATATATATATATATATATATATATATATATATATATATATATATATATATATATATATATATATTATATATATATAGAGATATATAAATAGATATATATATAAATATAATATACATATATATATATTATATATATATATATATATTTACGTGATGCACGATACCATGGTATTTGTCAATTTTGGATGTATCAGTAATTTTGTTGGTAGTAGTAGTACTGTATCGGTTAAATTTTGCTGATACCTCTTACCGGCACCAAACATTTTGCGTCATTAAATTGATTTTGATATATATATATATATAATATATATATATTATTATAGTATATATATATATATATATATATATATTATATATATATATATATATAATATAATATAATATATATATATATAATATATATATATATATATATATATATATATATCAGGAGCAATTGAACTGATATTCAGCTTAAAGATCATAATTGAGAAAAACTGTGAGTGGGCAAGAGACATTTATGTATCTTTCATCGATTTGGAGAAAGCTTTTGACACCATGCCTAGAGAAAAGCTGTGGGAAACGATATGTGATCCATACTATGGAATAGACTCAAAGTTAATCGGGGTGATAGAAGGAATGTATATAGGAAATGAGTGCTTTTTGAACGTCATATGGGGTGGAGAGTTTTTTGAGGTGGAGACGAGAGTTGGACAGAGCAGTCTCCTCTCACCTCTACTTTTTATGTATATGGATAAATGTATGGGAAGGGTGGCGCTGGAGGAGGAAGAGGGTATGGCAATGGGATATGCTGATGACATAGCGATGGTAGCGAGAGATAAGGAGTCATTACAGAGGGTGATGACAAGTTTGTCGGAAGTGCTACAGGATTACTGGATGAGAATGAGCAAAGAGAAGACGGAGGTGATGTAGATTTAAAGGGAGAAGGAGAGATGTGTGATCCAGGTGGATGGGGTCGTGTAGCAAGACACGGAGAGCTTCAGTTACCTAGGAGTGACGGTGAACTCGGGAGGGGAGATGACATAGGAGATCGAGGGGAAGATCAAGAAATTCTCAAGGAGTGAGGCAGTTGTACGCGGTATTGAGAAATAGTCATGTGCCAAGGAACTGCAAGGTGCTCACCTATACCACGATGGTAAGAGAGATACAGATGTATGGAGCGGAGGCGTAGACTCTGACCACTAAAACCAGAAGTAGGGTGGAGTCGGCAGAGATGAGGGTGCTAAGACTGATAGTTGGAGCAAGTAGATGAGAGGAGAAGAAGCGTGGAGATTAGGCGGGAACTGGAGGTGGAGTCTACCTTGGTTCTGGTGGGAAAACAGCAGTTGAGATGGTACAGACATATTAGAAGAATGGAAGGCAAGAGATATCTGGCAAGATGTTATGCTATATGACCAGAGAGAAGAAGACCATATGGAAGAAAGAGGAAGAAATGGGTGGATGGAGTTTTTACAACTGCCATGAAGAGGTGATGAAACCTGGAAGAGATGTACCGAGACATGACAGCATGGAGGGGCTTCATAAATGACAGGGTACAGCCACAATCTTCGCGCCTGGTTAGATAGGTGATATATATATATATATATATATATATATATATATATATATATATATATACATACATATATATATATGTATATATATATACAAATAATATATATATATATATATATATATATATATATATATATATATATATATATATATATATATATATATATATATATATATATATATATATATATATATATATATATATATATATATATATATATATATATATATATATATATATATATATTAAAATTATATTACTTCAATTAAATTTGTAATTTTTGGATCCTGTGTGTGCGCGCGCGCGCGCACTGTACTTTTTGCGGGAAAAGGTGCCGCTGAAATTTAAAACATTTAACAGGGCTATTAAAATTTTGCTATGTATAGCAAAATTTTCTTTTTATTTTTACAAACATTTTTTATATTTATTGTGGTAAACATTTTTTTTTTTTTTGAAGGAAAATGCTTAATATTTTTTATAAAAATTATTTAATTAAATTATGTTCGAAAATGCCATAAAGAGTACGATGCCAGTTAAAAATGGATTTAGAAATTTGTTTGTTATGAAACAATCACAATGCGTCTTACATTTCAATGTAAGTAAATGAATATTTTATATATATATATATATATATATATATATATATATATATATATATATATATATATATATATATATATATATATATATATATATATATATATATATATATATATATATATATATATATATGATTAAAATAAGTTCTATCTTAAGGGTAACCAAACTTATTACTACCCACCTATGTTAAACTGATGACGAAGTCCACTGAGTCTTCTGGTACTTTGTTACTTAAATGAAAATATACTCTTTGTTTATTAGCTACCACTGTAGCTATCTATTCTAGGGAATTATATACTACTTTAAAAGAATGGGAGGGAATATACACTACTGTGATAACCCAGGCAACCCTCCCCGGGCCCGGACAGTGAACCCTGTGCTCTCTTCGTACTTTCTATTCCCTGTTCCACCTTTGTTCCTCCTACAGAGGAATCCACTCTATTCCCTATTGACTATTACTTAATAACCTTGGGGCCAAATACTATCATCCCCTATCTCTGGAAAGAGAGAAACAAGAATTAGCAATATAAATAAACAAAATAAAAGGTGCTCTTATACATAGCTTTAAACATCCTTATGCATGCAGTCCGTGCCCAAAAAAGTTCTTCAAACAAACAAATGCAATGATAGAAAATAAGCAAGCGGAAGCCCAGACAACATGCTGTAAAAAACAAAAACATAAAAAAACTCATTCTTATACCTTTCTCTCCCTCCCCTTTTTCCCTTCCACATATTCTTTTATGCTCCTCACATCTACTCTTCTTTTGGTAAACACATCAGCCAACTGCTCCTTCGTGCTTACCCACACTACTTTCCTTATATCACCATTTTCCACATGTTCCTTCATCCACATGATATCCACTCTCAAAGATTTGCTAATAACAGGTGTTGCAGAATAAACCGCATTCTTAAGAGTTTTACTGTCTGTATACATTACCACTTTCAACCTTACTCCACCAAATATTTCTTTCCAACAGTTCACCACATGTATTCCCTCTTGTGCACCTCCAACCAAAGCCAATGCCTCAGCCTCAATCGTAGACCTTGCCACTCTCCGTATACACTTCGACTTCCACACAATAGGACACCTATTCCCACTATCATCCTTTATCGACACAAGATAACCCCCCTGAGGATGCACTCTCCCTTCCATTCCATAAGACGCATCAGTAAACACCTCCACCTCAATATTTCTTCTTAATTTTGCCAACCATATTCCCATGTTTTCACTTTTCATTCTTCTTGCAGTTCCAATCAATTTTCTCATTTCTTTCACTTTACCACTTTTAAAATACCTACTCCTATCACTCACCGCAAAACAGAGATAACTTCTCGTCTGCCCGCATAACCAGTTCATCTGACCTACCAAAGATCTATACACAGTCAATTCATTCTCTTCCATGTCTCTATTACCATAATACTCACGACTATCAGGTACTTTTATTCCATCCATATACTTCTCCTGTTCCAACCACACACCATTTACTTCGTCATGTATATTTACTCCTATGTAATTGAAACCTCTTTTCTCTTCAGATCCTATTTCAAGTTTTTCTTTCATACGCCTAATTACATCATTCAGGAATCTTTCAGATCCACCAAAACAAAAAATCATCCATATGTGTACACATGATCCCTATTAACTTACCTTTTCTCTTCTACCAAAACAACACAGGTTCTAACTTGCTTCGAACACCCCCTAACTCTATAATCACTGCGACTACCTTGTCATACCACGCCCTAGCAGCATCCTTTAACCCAAACACCGTTTTCTTCAATTCCCAAACATGACTTTTCTCCTTCACTTCTTTTGGAGGCATGACACATACCCTTCTTTTTATCTTATCCCCTTGTAAATATGCCGTCTTTATGTCAATCGATTGACATATCCAACCTTCATGCTTTATTATACTGAGACATAACCTTAACACTTCACCAGAACACGTAGGTGCTTCTGCCACAAGTTCCTTACCCATTTCTTCAAAACCCCTAGCCACCAATCTCGCTTTACATATTTCCTTGGCTCCGACCATCTTGTCTGTTATTACCCATCTCATTGAAATTTTCTTTTGTCCAACATCTTTTACCCTCCTATACACGTCCTTCACACCCCAGTTATCGATTTCCTTAAGTTTTGCCTGTAAAACCCTCTCATCTTCACAATCGCCTATCCAGACCTCCTCCTGTTCCTCTATACACTCTACATCCTTATAATCGTTAAAATCAATCCATTTACACTCTCCACTGTCCACATTCTTAATGTTAAAGCTATTACTCCATTTTTTACTTGTAGCTTTACCAGCCCTACTCAAAACTTTTACATCCAATCTCTCCTCTGTATCTTTATTAGTGCACTTATACCTTTTTCCGACCTTAATACGTTCCATCCTTCTCTCCTCAGCTTCTTCTTGCTCCTCCTCTTCCGTTTCTGTTTCACTCTCCTCCGCTACATGCTCCACAGGAGCTCTCACCACATCATATTCCTCAAATTCGTCTTCAAACACACCTCTTCTCTCTGGTTGCTCCACACCGTTATCCTTCTCTTCCTCTTCACTTTCCATATCCATTACTTCTTGTGGTATTCCTGCCAATCTGGTTATATGAATCCTAGACACATCTCTTAAAGTACCTCCATGTTTGACAATTACGGTCTTACCATCTCTTCTTATTACTTTTGCTGGGCCCCTCCACTGTTTATCTATTTCCCTTTTATAGTATACGTAGATAAGAGTAAGGTTATGGTTGTGAGTGAGGATAGTCCTCACTGTGAAGTTATGTTAGATGGTGAGCAGCTGGAACAAGTGTCTGAGTTTAAATATTTAGGGTATGTGTTGGATGAGAAGGGAACGGATGATGCAGAGTGTAGTAGGAAAGTTATGAATGGCAGGAAGGTTGCTGATGATATTAAATCGTTGGTGAATGTAAAAGGACTAAGTCTGGAGTGCGCTAGGGTCTTGCATGAGGTAATGTTGTTACCTGTGTTATTGTATAGTAGCGAGACTATGGTCTGGAATAAGAAGTATAGATCTAAAGTTCAATGTGTTCAGATGGACAATCTTAGGGGCGTGCTAGGTATGAGAAGAATTGATAAAAGGAGGCATGAACATATTAGAGAGTGGTGTGGTGTGAAGAAAGGGGTAAATGAGAGAATAAATGAAAGTATGTTGAGATGGTTTGGTCATGTGGAAAGGATGAATGATAATCGGTTGGTTAAGCGGATGTATAGTGGTGAGTGTGTTGGGAACCGACCGGTTGGGAGACCGAAGAAAAAGTGGATTGAGTCAGTAAAGGAATGTTTGCAGGAGAGAAATGTGAGTTTGGCAGAGGCGAGAAGAAAGCTGCATGATAGGGGAGAATGGTGGGATGTTGTAAGGGGGCATGGTTTTGGCCCACTTGGGCCAGGGATGAACCCTACACTTGACGACTTACCATAGTGTGGATCCGTCGCGGTCCCATGAAGCTCTAGGGTAGATTTTCTGATTGCGACGAGTTCTTACTAATTAATGTTACAGAAAGGGCGGTAAGGCTGGGCTTTCTTTTGGACATTTGTCATGTTCTCCTACTGCTTTTCTTTTCCTATGCTTGTAGCCCACCTTACTCCCAATCTTGGGAAAAAAAGGTAGATAAAAAGAAATATATATATATATATATATATATATATATATATATATATATATATATATATATATATATATATATATATATATATATATATATATTACTGGTATGTATATATATATATATATATTGTTACGGCGAAGGGGGCAAACCCTGCCAATAGTCGAAAAAGAGAGAAGGAACCCTAAGCGCAGAAAGCTAATAGGAAAGAAGTTGATCGACTGATCAGCAAGAAAGCGCCAGCCCAGCCGTTGCGCAACTCTTTTGTAGAGAAAAATGAAAAAGAAGGAAGGATCACGGGATACTCTATGTGTTACTAAGGAGACTATCTATTCAATAAAACGCAGACACACAAGTTCATATAAAAATATATAATTAAAAAAAACAGACATATATACAGCTTGTGCTTTGCACCATACAGTTTTTTCAATATAAAAAATATAATATAATATGATTTATGAAATTAACGAATTCTAGCAATAGTACAGTCCATCAGATCAGAGGGGCCAATCGAAGCTGACCAGATCGTAGAGGTAATGGAATCGAATTACCAGAACGATCAATAGACCTATATAAATATAGGTCTATTCTCGTGACTGACAGTCAAATCGACACAAATTATTTAAAATATAAATCACACAATTTTAAGATAGCAGAATATGGTAATTATCGTGTTAATAATTATTAACCCGAACGATCAAAATATGCATATATATAGATATAGGCATATTTAAAGTAATACATAGAAAGTACAATACGAAATTATCGGAATAGTTATAAAATAATCATTATTCGTGTATAAAGCAATTAATATTCAGGTAGGTTAAATAGAAGTTTTACACATAGATAAATTATTCACATTGAGAGTACCAACATAATATAATGAAAGCAAGACTCCTTAATGCAAAGACACGGAAAATATGAGGGTCTACACAATTTTTTTACGTTTACGTTTACAGACGCATCAAAATATATGCAAGTAAGTAATCCCGCTAGTAATTAGTGACTTCAACATTCGATGTGTATCGAATATATTTACGACTGCAAATCAATCAACAATGAGTGAAAACATAACTTATTTATCTGCAGCCATTCGACCCTCTGGTGTAATAAGCGTCACGTGAAGCGGCAGCATCAGTAATATAGCCCGCAACTTCGGCTATAGTTCTGGCAATTATTGAGCCACAATTGAACAACGACTAGTTGATGAATTAAGTGACCATAAAAAGACAGGGACACTCGAGTCACGATCGAATATGTCCACAGGACTGGATGAGTGGAAGAATTGATCGTATGTGCTCCAGCACCGAAAAAATAACTCAAGCCCGGATCAAACCGCTCCCAGATCCGATCCCTGCAAAAATGCAGTTATCAAAACTCTAACGCAATTATAGCAAATTGGAAAAATAAACAATGATATTGAACAGAAAATCAATGTAAACTTATAAGAACAGGGTACACTAAAAAGAAGACGTACCCTAATGTGGGGAGTATGTAAATCAATGATCTTCAAATCGAAGACAAATCAGGAATTATGGTACAGAATATTTTGGTACCTCTGAGTAGCAGAATAAATTAACTACTTCGATTTATAAATTATTTTATGAAATAGAATCTTCACTTTTTATCCCTGTTTAACCAATTTGGTTTCAATTTTACCTATCTGGAATGGAAGGGAAATAATAAATATCTACAACCAAAATGTGGGCATGCATATTTTAACATATATATGTATATATACATATATATCAAAATACACATAGCCCGTCTACTTAGCTTTTCGGCTAATTGAGTTTTGCTCACACCACCCAAAAGTTCTCTCCCCTGAACCTTCCACTGCTTGGTTCGCATCCACCATCGTCGCTCTTCGACCATCTGCCGACTTGAGATGGGCCCATCACCTGGAAAGGGGGAAAAAAAGAATGCAATGGCAGCAGGCCCATTACATTATCCCCCACCAGAAAATGGCCCATTTTCTCAAAAACCGGAAAAAAGATGCCAGTCGATTGGATCGCAAGGCAACTGCAACACTGTCAGTCACCCAAGCAAGCGCAAGAAGACAACATAATACCTACATATTTGTCATGTTAGCATACAAAAATAATGCAAATGAAAAAAAAATTACCAAAATAGGAGCTTACAACATTGCTCGTTACACATAAATATTTTACAGATATAGGTTAATAATTGTATAACGTAGGCATGATCTTGACATGTAACATCATTTAAGAAAATATTTAAGGAAATTTTTCTTCCTCGGTGCATTTTACAAAATTTAAAAAAATCTTTTATAGGACACGGTGCATATTACACCACTCTTGTGTGATTACATCCATAGCGAGTCAACCTCGGAATCTCCGATGACCAGAATGTTCTTCATCTGCAAATAAAAATATATCTCTTAGAACAAAGCAATGGTTATATATCATAATGACAAATAAAATGAAAAATAAGGACCTGTAAGGCAATTAGTAATTAGTACATCGGAATTCATCATATTATACTCATTTTAAGTTCGCCATCGATACGTTTTTCGGAAGCACGGCTGGATCATGACATATACCACGGGATTCTCTCTGCTTTGTTACTTTTGTGACACAGATTTATGTTTTAATTAATATTTGACATTACTTCTCTTGCAGTATGATTATGCTAAATGAACACTCTTTTTACATTTTAAATATTTTTCTCAACAAGTAATTTATTTATTTTTATTTATTTATTTTTCTTTCATTACGTTTTTTTTACTAACAATTTGTAAAAAAAAATTCAATTACACTTATCAATAGATAGTTAAGAGTTTATTTTGTGATTAATTGTTTAGCTATGTTACTTGGCCTTCGGCGCTGATATTCCAGAGGCACAGCCATGGTATTGGATAATTCCGCTACCGCCCCCCTGGATCTCGTATGCGGCCGTTGGTTTCTCACCTCCGGCTCCAGAATATCAGACTTCTCCGGCTCCGGGATGATAGCAAGCCTCTCCGGTTCCCCATAGGAATCATTCATATACTCCCCAGGCAAACTCTCACACTTGCTCTCATGCTCGCTTTCAGACGACTCTAAATTGTACAGGACCCCCAGAGAACTATTATGAGGGGATGACCGTAACAACTTCTGCACCTGAGGGCTAAATCCCTCAAATGCTGACGTCTGGCTTTCCAACTCCCCGAAAAACTCCTCCCGACCTTCGGAAGACTCCATCTGAACTGACCCATCCGCTAACGGCGAAGCGGGTGCGAACTGAATCAGCGGAGCGGTAAAAGAAATTCGCCTATTGCGATAAGGACGCGCCGAAGGATGTAATGCGGACATAGGAATCCACAATCGGGACTCCGAACTCGCAGACTCAATAAAACCCTCCTCAATAGGATCAATGCGACCGTGATTGTTGGTAGAACCAACAACGGAGGATCGACTCGGACTAGAGAACGACTCCTCAATGAGTTTTGCCACACTGCCACTAAGGTGTTGTACCTGATCTAACACTACAGAGGATCGACTCGGACTGGAGAACGACTCCTCAATGAGTTTTGCCACACCGCCACTGAGGTGTTGTACTTGCTCTAACACTACAGGCTTCATCATCGCGTCTAACCGCTCTTGACTCTCAGCCAAGTCCTGCAGAGCAGAATATTCATCACACGAAAATGGGGAGGCCTCAAACCCCAGGAAATCCTGTTCTTCTTCCTCCAACTCCACGGCATCGAATAACTTCGGCTCCTCTGTCACCAAACTACTGTCCTCCCTTTCTTCCTCTGGTGACAAAATATCACGTACTTCCCTAACTTCCTCCTCGCACCCATCATCTGAATGCAACAGTAAGGTCTTAAAATAGTGGTTTTTCCTCAAATATTCAGGAACATCCACCCACGGCCGTAACTGCGAATAATGTGCGGTTACCTCTCTACTTTGAGGCTCCAGAGGATATCGGGAAATAACATATGACAGACTATTAGAATACACCCTGAGAACAACAAAAGGACCAGTATATCGGCGTTTAAACTTGTTTGTGACCAAATCCCCTGGAAGATGGGTTTTATAAGCAACTTTATCCCCCTTTTTATATGGAGCGAATTTAGAAGAAGGTTCCCTCCAATATTGCTGCAAACAAGGATTTCTGGCAAAAGTATGCGCCCTCTTTAGTAAAACCTCGCTAGGCGTTGCTTTAATGGCAGAATGCCACGTATTATTATACAAAATCACGGCCTGAGGCAACTCGGTATCCCAGGAAACAGGATTTTCCTGCACCAACATCCGTAAGGTCTGCAGCAGAGTACGATTAACCCTCTCTGTAACCCCGTTGCATTGGGGCATGTGGCTTGAAATTACCACGTGAGAAATACCAAACTCTCGTAAGACCTCCTCAAACGGTTCACCCATAAATTCCAGCCCTCTATCACTAAGCAACCGGTCAGGGATGTATGGCAGAAAAGGTAACAACTTGTACTTAAATGCATTCGCCACAGCAATACTAGTCTTCTTGACAAGTGGTACCACTGAAATAAGAAAAGTGGTCAATGGCTACAAAACAATAACCATTATTACCTCTTGACCGTGGCAACTGGAGCAAATCCACTGCCAACAAATCAAAAGGATGATTTGAAGTAATTTTTAGGAGTGGTGGTTTTACACTATTTGGGTTTGTCTTGTTCTGCTGACAATGTGGACAACTTCTACACACATCAGCCACAACTTGCACCACCCTCGGATTCCACAAGTCTTCGTATATGAGAGAGATTAACTTATTCCTTCCCAAATGACCATATTCATAATGAATCTGACAGACTACAGCAATCAAATATGAAAAGGGAATTATATATTTCCTACGGTCTCCCGAGTTGAGGTACAATATATCACCCTCCAAGGAAAGTTTATCACCCACTGGCTTAAATAAACTTAAGGTCTTATCCCACTGCGGAACTGGGGTTTCAGTTTTAACCACCCTAACAAGCTTCCTCAGAGTTGGATCCTGTTTTTGCTCTCTCAAAATAACCTCACTGTCTATCGTAGAATTAGAAACTAGATTATGGTCTGCGTCAGATGAAATATTAAGACTCTGAATCTTTACCATATTCACCCGGCGATCGCTGCTATCGTCTGGTGGTACATGCTTTCCACCATCACTTTTAATTGGCTGCAGCAGATTATAATGTATACCAGATACACACCTCAAAGAACATACGTCGCTACCTTCATCACCATAAATTAAGGGAGTAGACGTATTATAATACACGTGCACCTGATATTTACAAAGTTGGGCAAATGCCTGAATTACTTCCGGGATAGGCATCTGTCCAGGAAGTCTCATAAGTCTCAGCCTTTTCAAAATATTCCTACCCTGCAGATTATATTTACTTGGATCTTTTAAAAGTTCGTCAACAACTACTTCCCGTATATCTATGTGAGCACTCTCACTCCCCTCCAAGCATAGTGCGAAACATCTGAAGAGCGAATCACCCCCCCCAGGTACCTCCACCTGCCTAAAACCCCTTGGGACAGTGAACTGCTCACCCAAGCAGTTAACCGACTCCGACTCCGGTAAATAATCCGATTCCACTGCAGAAAGTGGTGAACGTGACAACGCATCAGCGAGGACATTTTTCCTCCCACTAATATGTCGCACTTCGTAGTTATACTCGTTAAGCTCGTCTAACGTCCTAGCTATACGCCCATCAGCGGCCGACATGTTTTGCAAATATTGGAGCGGCTCATGATCGCTAAAGATCACAAACTTTTTCTCATTGCAAAGAAAAGGTCGTAAGGCCCTCACTGCCCACCGTAAAGCGGCTAACTCGCGCTCAACGGTAGAATACCGCTGTTGCGTTTCTGAAAAAGTCATTGAAATGAAAGCTATAGGTCGAGATTCGCCATCCTTCTGCTGCGATAGCACTGCCCCAGCACCGATGTCAGAAGCATCGACATGGAGTTCTAAGGGCGGAGAATTCAAACCATAATCCGGAAACGTTAACAATGTTGGACTTACCAACGCTGACTTGAGCACTTCAAACGCTGTTTGACACTCCGGCGTCCAACGAACCACACGTCCGCCAGTCTGGCACGATAACGGCTTGCCAATTTCGGAACAATTAGGAATATGGCGACGGTAGAAATTAACCATGCCTAAGAACTGCCTCAATTGCTTAACTGTCTTAGGCACTGGAAAATCAAGAACTCCAGATAAGTTTTTCTCCAGGGGAAGAATACCCTGACCACTAATAAGATGCCCTAAAAATTCCACAGACTCCCGACACAACTTCGTCTTCTGTGGCTTCAATTTAAACCCATTAGCTTGTAATGCCTTCAGAGCTTTTTCCAGAGAGACCAAGTGCTGCTCGAAAGTGCGGGACCTAATTATTATGTCATCCAAATAAGCCATGACCTCTGACCAGGGAATTCCTGAAAGAGCCAGCATCATGCCCCGTTGGAAAGTGGCTGGTCCACCCTTCACCCCGAATGGCATCCGAAGAAACTCATAATGAGAAAGAGGCGTTGAAAATGCAGTCTTTTCCACACTATCCTCGGCCATTTCAATTTGGTAATAACCACGAACCAAATCGATTGTGGTAAAGTATTTTGAACCCGACATATTATATATCGAGTCAATTAGGTTAGGTAAGGGAAAAGCATCGTCATCCTTTGTACATTTATTTAAGGCCCGGTAGTCGATACATAGACGCAAAGAACCGTCCTTTTTTCTCACTGGCACAACAGGAGCAGAATAAGGTGATCGACTTTTACGGATGATGCCGCTGTCCTCCAACTCGTAACACTGTCGCTCGATCTCCTGCGCTAATGGCCCTTGAAATCGACGCACAGGTACATGGATAGGTCGATCAGTGGTCAATTCAATATGGTGCTGCACATTCTCAGCCAGGCCAACATCATCATCTCCCGTACTGAGAACAGAAGAATACTTCAGCAACAGATTAAGAAGTTGCTCCTTTTGAGTGTCATCAACCGGAATATCAGAAAATTCAAATTCCTCAATGATCTTCTCTCTAGTCCAATATTCCTGCATATGCGGTTCGCTGGAGTCATCCTCAACAGCTTCCACATGACCCACATTCACCTCAGCGACGTCAGAAATTGGCAGCACTTTACCGACCAAGTAACCTTTTGGCACAAACCTTGCATGGTCACTGTAGTTACACACAGCTACCACCGGCGAATTATCATGCGAGATTACCCCAGGAAGCACTTCCAAATTACCATCCCGAACCCCCTCCAATAAGAGCGTGTCCTGAACGTATGGACAGCCATCCAGATTTATTGAAATAAATCCACATTGATAAGCTTCCAACTTGGCATTCTCCCGAGTGCAAATCTTCATTCCTTCAACACTTCTCATAGAGTCCTGTGCTATTACCTTAAACCGCTCTCCTTCGCGACTAAGCAACTGATGTGTTGACATATCGGGGAGAAGATTATTGGCTCGCAACAACGGAACTCCCAACACAAGGGATTCTCTCAAGCACTCTGAAGGAACCACATAAAACTCGTCAAAACCGGTGACAAACCCGCTACGAAACCGCAATGCAAGCTTGACCATCTGCGTCACCCGGACAGCATTGCGACCAATACCACTGATTGTTCGAACTGGCGATGAAGAACGCCGCACAATATTGGGAAGTCTTTCCAAAACCGATGAATTAATGAGGTTGACGCACGCACCATTGTCAACAAGACAAGGATACATCCAGTCCCCACATCCAACAATGAGCACATCGACATGAAGAGGTTGGCTATCTACATTACTAAAATGGACTTTAACCTCTCCAGTATTAGATAAGGGGTTGTCTACATCAGAATACAGATCATTTATTTGCCCCTGAAGCTCCGTGGCCTGATCTAGAGTCACGGGGCTGTGGAGTTTAAAGGAGCACCACTGCACGCGCCTGGTTCGTGAACCTCGTCACAAGTGGTGCAACGGTTTGTTTTTGACCTGGCCCCCTGATTATTTCTTTGGGGCTTAGGCGAAGGTCTCCGCGAAGTTCGCGCAGAATCTTCCTGCCTTTGACAATTTATACCAAAGTGGTCCCCAGAACAATATGGACACACTGGTGTTTCCGCCCGTGAAGGGGATTGATTATTTTCCTTTCTCTGCTGTAACTTCCTGCATTCCTCCCTTTGATGTCCTTTCGTTCGACAGAATGAACAGATGTTCTGATAGAGGAAACAGTCATCAATCGTATGATTTGTCTTGCCACAATGATGACAGAGCTTAGCTGATCTTCGCGTATTTTGCTGACTGGCTTGAGCTTTCCTAGCATTTTGTGGACTTCCCTGGGTCCTTCCAGTATTACCAGAATTTTTCTGCTGACTTCTTGGAAAATTATCATTCTCTTGATGCTTAGTCTTCTGAGCTTTGGGTGAAGAAGTCTGCCTAGGAGCATAACGGTTCACAATTTCGTTCCATATGTTCTTCCTCGGTGCAGAATCTTTAGGAGTGACGTGAGATATGGTGATGACCTCGGACTCCACCTCATCCTTACCTTGTTCTATGCCGAGTTCATTGTAATGCTCATTGGCCAATCGTACTATCTGATCAAAACCTAACCTTTGGCCAGTTCGCCCCTCGTGATTCAAAATATAATCACGCATTCTCTGTTCCACATCCAGCGGCATATTATACAAAAAGGCGCGGCGTAAGTTGTCATGTGTTCGCATGTTCATACCAGGGTACGCTCGACTAGCCAGTTGCTCAAGTCGTAACGCAAACATATTAATACTTTCCCCAGACTTCCTCTTAGCCAGCATAAACTCCTGTGTGGCCTTTTGCTTCTTCATCTCAGACTCATGATTCCACCATGTGATTAAAGCACTCTTTACAGCAGGATATGAATCTTCATCTTTAGTTAACTGCCGATACAAATCCAAGTATGATCCGCCCAGGTAATTCCCCAAAACTATCAGCCAGTCATCATGTTGGTCTGGGTAGGTGAACTCACAATATCGTTCAAACCTCCAG
The DNA here is from genome assembly GCA_015478945.1 of Trachelipus rathkii. Lineage (NCBI taxonomy): Eukaryota > Metazoa > Arthropoda > Malacostraca > Isopoda > Trachelipodidae > Trachelipus > Trachelipus rathkii. Next base: position 18,124 of record JABUQX010035892.1, on the reverse strand, counting down.
AGAAATTTATTAAAGTCTTGTCCATCGTCAGGCATAAACTTCGGTGGTGGTGCGGCGCGCGGCCGAAACGCACGGGCATGCAACTGTGTCAGCAGAGTAACTGACTTGGTAATCATTGTCAACTGAGCCTGCATAGCCTCCAAAGGGTCCGGTCTCACTGTGCCTACACCGCTAGATGGAACCCCACCAAAATCGATCAATGGAACTGTGGAAATTGGTGCAGTATAAGTTGACGTCGTCACAGTTGATAGTGCGGGTGCGCTTTACGCATTTGTTGTTCCAGCGGCAGAATACATCCCACCACTTTCACGACCTGCAAAGCCCACTCTAGGCAAGTGGTATCTACCCAAGCTACCTCCGACAACCTCCGATGCTCTAGGGTTATCAACTTCCCTGGACAGCTGAGAGCTATAATTGTCTCGCTCAAACGGGAATCGAAAACGTCCCTCCGCAACCGGTGGCTTGCGTTCTCGCTTGCTTTCCATCTCTTGCATCAACTTCTGCCTCTCCGCTCTTTCTTCATTCAACTGCCTCTGTGTTTCATTCAGAGCAGCCGTCAATCGTTGCAACTTCCAAAACCAGATTTTTCTCCTCTACTTCTACTGGATTCCCATTCACTGAACCCCCCGTGGCCATCCCCCCAAACAGATTAGGAAGGTTTAATGCCCCAGAAGTTTCAATGTCATCCACTCCACTTGCATTCTCTGCATTCTCAGACATACTGAAATATTCAATCTTGGGGATGTAAAAATCACCCTATAAGAGTCTCCAATAGTAACAGAGTATCCTGGCAAGGTCGCCAATTAATATGTAACGGCGAAGAGGGGGCAAACCCTGCCAATAGTCGAAAAAGAGAAAAGAAACCCTAAGCGCAGAAAGCTAATAGGACAGAAAATGATCGACGTGATCAGCAAGAGAGCGCCAGCCCAGCCGTTGCGCAACTCTTTCTTGCAGAATAAAAGAAAGAAGGAAAGTACACTGGATACTCTATGTGTTACTAAGGAGACTATCTATTCAATAAAACGCAGACACACAAGTTCATATAAAAATATATAATTAAAAAAAACAGACATATATACAGCTTGTGCTTTGCACCATACAGTTTTTCAATATAAAAAATATAATATAATATGATTTATGAAATTAACGAATTCTAGCAATAGTACAGTCCATCAGATCAGAGGGGCCAATCGAAGCTGACCAGATCGTAGAGGTAATGGAATCGAATTACCAGAACGATCAATAGACCTATATAAATATAGGTCTATTCTCGTGACTGATAATTAAATCGATAAATTATTTAAAACACAAATCGCACAATTTTAAGATAGCAGAATATGGTAATTATCGTGTTAATAATTATTAACCCGAACGATCAAAATATGCATATATATATATAGATATAGACATATTTAAAGTAATACATAGAAAGTACAATACGAAATTATCGGAATAGTTATAAAATAATCATTATTCGTGTATAAAGCAATTAATATTCAGGTAGGTTAAATAGAAGTTTTACACATAGATAAATTATTCACATTGAGAGTACCAACATAATATAATGAAAGCAAGACTCCTTAATGCAAAGACACGGAAAATATGAGGGTCTACACAATTTTTTTACGTTTACGTTTACAGACGCATCAAAATATATGCAAGTAAGTAATCCCGCTAGTAATTAGTGACTTCAACATTCGATGTGTATCGAATATATTTACGACTGCAAATCAATCAACAATGAGTGAAAACATAACTTATTTATCTGCAGCCATTCGACCCTCTGGTGTAATAAGCGTCACGCGAAGCGGCAGCATCAGTAATATAGCCCGCAACTTCGGCTATAGTTCTGGCAATTATTGAGCCACAATTGAACAACGACTAGTTGATGAATTAAGTGACCATAAAAAGACAGGGACACTCGAGTCACGATCGAATATGTCCACAGGACTGGATGAGTGGAAGAATTGATCGCATGTGCTCCAGCACCGATAAAATCAAACCGCTCCCAGATCCGATCCCTGCAAAAATGCAGTTATCAAAACTCTAACGCAATTATAGCAAATTGGAAAAATAAACAATGATATTGAACAGAAAATCAATGTAAACTTATAAGAACAGGGTACACTAAAAAGAAGACGTACCCTAATGTGGGGAGTATGTAAATCAATGATCTTCAAATCGAAGACAAATCAGGAATTATGGTACAGAATATTTTGGTACCTCTGAGTAGCAGAATAAATTAACTACTTCGATTTATAAATTATTTTATGAAATAGAATCTTCACTTTTTATCCCTGTTTAACCAATTTGGTTTCAATTTTACCTATCTGGAATGGAAGGGAAATAATAAATATCTACAACCAAAATGTGGGCATGCATATTTTAACATATATATGTGTAACGGGAAGTGACGGGGATAATCCACGTAACTTCCCGAACGTTAGTAAAGAAAAGAGAAATAATAGAAAAATACTAGAACTTGAAATATGAGGTATAATAAATAAACAAATACCTTTAGTAGTCTTTCAAAGCGTCAACAGATTCTTCAGAAAGCTTGAGAATACGTCGTTTGAAACCAGGAAAAAGGTACTGCCGGATAAGAGAGTGAAGTATAGGTATGCCTAGCAGTAGGGTAACTTCACAGGACCCGAGGTTTTGCACGGACAGCAGCAAAGCCTTGAGAATGATGTTGACATCTATGACGCACTTTTATGATTTAAGACTACAGACGACTCTTTACTAAAGATGACTTATGAAGATTAAGAATAACAAAAATTATATTATAAAGAAATAAAAGAATTAAATGGAAGGTGAAAGAAAAGAGGTTGTACCGAACAAGCTTTACTAAATTTAACTTCTAATATTAAGGTATCCTGGACACGGATACAAAGTGGGTTATAATCCACAAGTATAAATCCCTTAAGGATTTCAGTACATAGTAATATAATAAATTAATAAATTTAGAACGGACCTTGACAATGGTCACAATGTATAGAACTATTCAGAGATCAATAATATAAAGTATACTAATTAAATAACATGTGAGGACCTGGACAATGGTCACGTGAAAAAACTATAATTAAACAGAGGTAGATTCCTCTAAAATAATGCAACGGATATCGCGAGAAACCGGTTCAAGGTTTGGACAAACAAGAATGATTAGACACCAAGCATATATGTGGTGTGTTGGACGTGTTCATACACTCAAAATCAGGTACTTATCTTTGGCAATCAATCAAGTTGTGCAATAGTCGATCCTTGATCCAATTTTAACCAATGGCTAATCTTCTGTGTTATTTTCAGGTACAATAAGACTTATGAACTCTTCAATAGCGGTTAATCACAACTGAAGAACTCAAGATTTAAACAAGGTAAGTAATAGTTAGATGTAGATTTGTAAATAGGATTTCTTTAACAATGGTAGTGACGAGATTTCTAAAGATTCTTCTACAAAGCAAGTCAAAGTAGTGTAAGATGACCAGTTTTTAGCTCCCGTTATTGGGTCTTCGTTAATAGCTCCCGGTATTGGGTTCAAGTGTAGGTCCCAATATTGGCTCCCTAAATAACAAAACGTAAGTTAGTTATTTTATTCTTTATCATTCTTAATGTATTATATTAATCTTAGTTTGACACATACCCTGTTTTAATTTAATAAAACTCCAGTGAGGGGAAAGTATCTGGTCATTCAATTCTCACTGCAATAGTTTCTCGACCTACAGTGCATGAATCTGCAAAAATGCTTTTTATAATGTTTGGCATGTTTTACGCTTTATGTATTATTTGCTAAGTGCTTTTACTATATTATTTTACTTTAGTTGATATGATTTTAATATTTAATTTATTCTTTTATGTATTATTTTTAGTAGTATAGTTAAGTTATTATAATTTAAGTATTTTATTGGAATACACACCTTGAAGAGAAATTCGATGAACTACGTGAAAACTTCAGATAGAACGAACACTTCAGGAAACATCAACCGAAGGTTTATTGAAAACTCATCAAAAGTGTTTGATTTGAAAATATAATAATTTTTCCAGGTGAATTTTATATGAATTTATGAATAAAGAATTTTACTTAACAGCATCAGATAATTAATTACAAAAGAACAAATTAAGAGAACTCTTAGTTTTCTGGAAACAATATATCTATTAGTATGATTCTCATTTAAACAAGTTTGGGAATGTCTACAGAATAAATAATAAATAAGTAATGACACTCATGATTATAAAATATAACTATTATAACTCTGGAATTTGGTTCCAGTTTGTTATGCACTTTCCTAAGAGAGACATATGCACTTTCAAGAAGGACACCTAAAAACAGTCCCCTTTACATCCCTCCCTGCTAAAATTGAACCCCCCCCTTAAATTACCTCATAGAGGAATAGGAAAAAGGCTCGAAGAGGAATGAAAAGAACAAATGTGGAACTTGAACTTCCAAAATATGAAAATATGAACCGGCTCTCTTGGTTGCGAAGCAAAGACAATTGTTTCAAAAAGAAATTTTAACATAATGTTTTAACTCTTTACATCAAGAAAAATAAATATTTCCTTTCTTTAAATTTAATTAACAAAATAAATAAACCTTTAATTTTTCATTTTACTTAAGAAATAAATCATTCTTTGTATGAGAATATATTTTCTAAAACTATAAGGTTTCCTTTTGAGAATATATATATCTTATTTATCGAGGATTTGTGTCAGAAAAGTCATTATCCTCAATCAGATCATGTTCTTCTTTAATCACCTCCATCCACTGCTCATAAGCCAACCTTCTCTGCTCTTTGGACATGCCCACCCAATTCATCGCTTTCATAGCTTGCACACTATAGCTACGTTGGATACGTTTTACTTTAGGATCCAATGTCGCACCTGCTGATGAACTTTGTGAGCGAGTATCTGAACTGGACGGCTGATTATAAGAATATTGACTAGATCTATTAGAACCAGAAGGTCCTGCAGTTTGTGTACTTGACCGTACTGGATAATAAGGAGAAGTCCAAAATTGTGAAGGTGGATTATAAGAAGCTTGACTGCGTTCTACATAATCATCTTGACTATATCCAGTGTAAGTTGACTGGTTCTGTGAACCAGAATAATAATCAGAAGCATAAGCAGTAGATTGATATGAAGATGAAGTCGGTTGGTTAGTTAGGTTAGGTATGTTTCTTCTGGACTCATAGCCAGAAGCAGAAGTATATGAGGATGAGGTAGGTAGGTTATCTAAGTTAGGTAAGTTTCTTCTGGACTCATAGCCAGAAGCAGAAGAAGTATATGAGGAAGAGGTAGGTAAGTTAGTTAGGTTAGGGTTATTTTGTTCAGATCGTTGACTCGACCTTGTACGGTTCTGGGACCGTGAAGAAGTCAACTGAGATTGATAAATCACAAAACTTTTTGTGTATTTTTCAATTAATGCCCACAAAAATTCTTTATTTGGATGTAATCCATCTTCCATTAGTGGACTTTTTAAAGTTAAGGTCTTTTTTTCTAAATATGCTCGATGAGGAGTAGTTTGAAGCACTATGCGGGAATCTAACTTTTTATGATAAAAGTCAAAAACCTCCATTCCCAACAATACATTTTTAAATGCCCAAGTGTAGTCAGAAGTATTAAGCTTTTCAAACTGTTGATGAGCATAGATTGAATGATCCCTCATTTTCTGAGGATCTAACTCAGGATCATTAAAAACATAGTCTCTAAAAGACGCTCCCCAAGCTTTGATTACCCGCTTCCTATTAAAAGTTACCATATCTTGGATTGGGGGCACTATAAGATAAACCCTAGCCCGTGGGTTAGATTCTTTCACTATGTCCACAATCTTTGTCATTTCTGCAGGAATTTCATTGATAGTGAAATTATGCACAGGTTTGAATACCTTTACTGTTTTATGCTGCTCATTAACCAGTTCAGTGGGTTGCCAAGCCATAGTGGTCAGAGCCCACACTACTACATAATCAATATCAGGGCTCATGAAAGTTTTGACACGGTCAACACAATGAGCAACAGTCCTACCTGGTTTGAAGTCAACACGGGTAACAATGCCATACTTGCGCCTCAGGGATGCTTTTTCATCTCTAAATAATGCGACTGCAGACGCACCAACCGCAAGAAGAAGAGGCATTTTATGTTCAATTTGACTATTGATACCCAAATTTGGAAATATTAGTACTTGCTTCCAATGTTGTCAGTACCTGCAAAAGATAATACAATGATTAATGAGTGCATAAAATGTTATTTGTTACATAAAATATTATACTTAGTATCTAATCACTCTAATTCCCTACTTGAAAATTTAACAAAGCTAGCTAAAACAAAAACAAAAATTTATTAATACTTGAATCTGTATTAAGTATATTTTCATTAACATAAACCTATAATGACAAAATTTAAATTTACTTCTAATGAGGCAAATGAATTATGGTTAGAGTTTTATAACTATAATACTTCAGTCAAGAATTTTCAAAAATTATTTGATTTTTTTATTTATTTTATGGTAATTTATTGAATTGTATTTTATAAAAAAAAACTTCATGCAAATTACAACTATTACCATCAAATTGACAAGTAACACGTTGAATGTTACTCTTGCAATTGATGTGTCTTTTGGAAAGGTTAATTTTTGTTTTCTTGGACTAGGAAACTAACTAGACATAAGAAAATTAAGAAACATAAAATAAACCATTTGGAAGGTTTTAGATTTACGATTTTACAACTCCTACAATTGAAATAAATTTCATTCACTTTTCTGATGAAGGAGTACCATTGATTGGTAAAAGAAAATTATAATGCACACCGCTCAGGCATTCCAAACTGCACACCTCATCTTTGAATTGATCTCCATAGATAAGAGGTTTATTAGTGTTGTAGTATACCTGAACAGAGGTCTTAAATAGCTCTGTGAAAGCAGTTATAACCTCAGGAATTGGCAATTGTCCTGGAATTGATAATAATCTGAGTCTTTTCTGCATTTGTCTCCCCTGCAACCGATATTTGTGAGGATGCTTCATTATTTCCTCTATCATGGAAACACGAAGTTCAAGATGACGATCAGGGGTTGCATATAGAAAAATAGAAAAACACTTATAAAGAGAGTCGCCCCCTCCTGGAACTTCAAGAGGGAAGAATCCCTCGGGAATAACATCTATTGACCGGTTTTCCGATGGAGAATCAGAATCCTCCTGGACTGGAGAACGAGAAAGAGCATCAGCAACTACATTTTTATTTCCGGAGATATGACGAATCTCAAAATCATATTCGTATAACTCCTCCATGGTTCTAGCCAGCCTACCATCAATTAAACTCATGTTTTGTAGGTAAATTAAAGGCATGTGATCCGTGTAGATCACAAATTTGATACCACGGAGGAAAGGTCTGAGTGATTTCACTGCCCAGCGCAAGGCAGTTAGCTCCTTATCGATTACTCCATAATTCTTTTGAGCCCCATTAAATGTCATGGATATGAAAGCAATGGGTTTACGTTCGCCGGCTTGTATTTGAGACAAACATGCCCCAGCACCTAGATTAGATGCATCAACGTGGAGTTCCATTGGGGATACATCAGGACTATAATCTGGAAATCCTAATATGCGAGGATTTACCAAAGCTGCTTTTAATTCCTCGAAGGCGGTTTGACATTCAGGAGTCCAATGTATAGTTTTGCCACCCGTTTGACAGGACAGGGGCTTACTAATCTGCGAACAATTTGGAATATGTCGCCTATAGAAATTAATCATCCCCAAAAATTGACGGAGATGCTTAACTGTGGTTGGTATTGGGAATTCTAAAGCTCCCTTCACGTTTTTCTGGAGAGGCAAAATCCCTTTTTTGGAGATATGATGGCCCAAGAATTCCACTTCTGTACGACAAAGATTTGTCTTGCTGGGTTTTAATTTATACCCATTCCTCTCTAGGGCTGAAAGGACTTGATCCAAAGTGGCTAAATGATCTTCAACATCTTTACTTAAAATAATGATATCATCCAGATATATCATCACCTTGGACCATGGTAATTCTTTTAAAGCGCACATCATGCCACGTTGAAATGTGGCCGGCCCATTTTTGACTCCAAAAGGCATTTTTAGATATTCATATTGAGCGAACGGCGTGGAAAAAGCCGTTTTCTCAATACTATCCTCTTCCATGGCTACTTGATAATAACCTTGAACCAAGTCTATGGTGGAGAAATAATTATTGCCGTACATGTTGTAGATCATATCGATCAAATTCGGCAACGGGAACGAATCGGTCTTTGTGACATCGTTGAGCTTCCGATAATCAATACAGAGACGCAATTTCCCGTCCGGTTTCCTGACTGGAACTACAGGAGCCGAATACGGAGATTTACTGGGACGAATAATTTCTTGTTGTAACAACTCTTGACACTGTTTTTCAATTTCTTGAGCCAAGGGCCCTTGAAATCGTCGAACTGGAAGTCTTACTGGCCGTTGGTTTTCCACCTCAATGGAGTGAGTTATATTAGTAGCCACACCCACATCGTGGTCACCAAAACTTAATGCTGCTTGATGTTTCAGCAATACATCAATAAGACTTCGTTTCTCTGAGTCGACTATGGGTATGTCCGAAAAACGAAAATCTTCTTTTATTTTAGTGGGGGTCCACAACTCACTGTTACGAATTTTATCATCGGCCATAGGATTGACACCACAAGCCCTAATTTGCGAATTTTCCTCCTCAGTAAGGGGTGTGAATTTCCCTAATACTGTGTTTTTCCTAAGATATTTTGTATTTTCAGAAGTATTCATAATAGCAATTTGATTAGAAGAAGCTAGGTCAATGACTCCAGATATTGGGATAAGGTTCTTTTCCGCGCTTCCCTGGAAACCTACCAAGGACAATGGATCATCCGATATTCCCTTGACAGTTACCATTTTACAAGAAAAAGGAGGTAAACTAATGGAGTTAACATTGATACAGTTATAAAAAGGTAAAGAAAGACTTTCATCTTTAGTCACAACTTCAATCTCATCATCTGATCTATGTATCAGTTCTCGGGTGGTCAGGTCAGGAAGTAGGTTATTGTCCTTTAAGGCGGCAGCTCCTAAAACCATCCCTTCGGACAGGGTTTCAGCAGGCATTACGAGAAATATAATAGGTTTCGTCATGAAATTACTACCATAGAAAAACAATGGGACTTCTAGATAACATTCTATGGGAACATTGTGGTCTTGGATTAGACCACTAATGGACTTTATCCCTATTTCGGCAGATGGCCGCAAAGGGACATCCTTCAAATATTGATCAACCAACTCTTTGTTGATCAAGCTTACACTGGCCCCGTTATCCACCATACAGGCACAAAATCCTGAGCTATGGGAACTAAAAGCAACGGAAACTATCAATGGATCTGTGGAATATTGGAAATCTACCTGTACGGTACGTAACCGATTGTCTAATACGGGTACCTTTTCAGCCTGCAACGTTGGACTTGGTATCTTTGATGTTTCTTGAAGAATGTCCAATGGTAGCTCCGATTCCTTCTCCATATGTGGAACTTCTAAAAGTGTCGTATCAGGAACTGCCTCCAATTTCTCTGAATTTGCAGCCGAGTCTATTACATGTGGTTTCTCCACGGGTTGACTCAATACCGTGGAGACTGGTAGTTTCCCGACTGTGTAGAACCATAGTCTTCCATACCCATACAATGACCTTCGTAATGTGATTTTTGACAACCTTCACAGGGGTCTAAATATTGACGAGGAAGAAGTGCACAGTCACCATCCCGATGAGACGGGGTCGTTTTATGTTTCTGTGCGTTATTTCTGTGATTGACCCTTTTCACTTTCACATTACTATTGAGATATACTCTAGGTGATCGAGGGTGGTGAGTGTTTGGTTTTTTTCCATTATTCTTTGTTTTAGGAGGTGTCTTATTTGGACACTTAATCCCTGGATGCGGACCTTTACAAAATGGGCAATTGACTTTGCGGGTGTTTGGGGGATATGACGACGCACCTTTATAGGAGCGGCATTCAAACCTTCGATGACCCTTCTTTTTACAGTAGCTACAAATACCAAGGTATTTGTAGCATTCGGCCATTCTGTGTCCGACTTTCTCACAGTATTCACATATTAAACTTCTCTTATCCTCATTTGTGGGTCGAGAAGCTTCCTTGTGATAACCGTGGGTACGAGCTTGGAAACGATCGTAATTCGGCGGCGGACTTCGGCGATTGTCACGGTAATATCGACTACCGGACGGCTTTTTTGTGGGATTATGGTTGGAATTATCAGGGAGATGTGTATTCTTTTGGTTCACCTCTTTTTGACGAGGTTTGCCTTGTTTCTGGTGCATCTTATCGGTCCAATTCGGATACACCGTATCTATTTGAATGATCGAGTCGATCGTCTCATTTAAATCTACCTTTTCTGTGTCGGTAGCTTTATAGTGAGCCTTATCTTTTATTACATGTTCAGGGGTAGTTTGAGAAAAGGTATGTGGAGAAGAATTAGTATCATCCTCCAATGAATCAGCAAAGCTGACTATGTCTTCCCATGGAAGTCTGCGAACACCATTTAACTCTTGCATTTTTATAAATTGGCGTACAATCTGTTCAATAGAAGGAGGTAGACTGTATAGAAAGGCTGAGCGCAAAGACTCATGCTCACGCATATCTAACCCGTTAAAGGCTCTTCGAGCTAATTGTTCAAGCCGAAGCGCAAACATGCGGATGGACTCTCCACGATGTCTACGAGCTGAATGATACCTTTGAAGTTGGTATTCATCTTTACGTTTCTCCTCATCATGATACCAACGGATTAACGTATCACGAACCGAGAAATAGTTTTGATCATCCTTTGTTAAGATCTTATACAATTTGAGGAACTTACCCTCCAATTTTTGTCCTAAGAATCTTAACCATTGTTGTGGTGCATTTGGATAATGCAACCCACAATAAGCTTCGAAATCGCCCAAATAAACCAAGAGGTCTTGATCGGCCTCATATTTGTATTTTCCTGGGTCAACTACTTTTAAGCGTTGACTGTTCTTGAGTAATTGAGACATCATGACAATTGCTTCAGTAAGCATATCCAAATGTTGTCTAATCTGTTGACCAGTATACAAGGGAAGATCTGAGAAGTTCGATCCTTGAAATGTGTTATAACCCTGGGACTGTGGTTGTAACAAGGGTCGACTCTGAGCTTGTTGAAAACCACTTTGATAGGTGTTCAGTTTTGGTTGAGATTGAGCTAAATTATGTGGTATATCAGAATTTCTTTGCTGCTTAGATTGATATCCCACTCCTACATTGGGTTTCATCAATGGGACTTCCATTTTTGAGTGGAGTCCATTTGCTTTATACTCTAAGTTTCTTTGAGGTTTATGGTTAAATTGGTCTTCTTGGACGAGACCAGGATATTTATGAGAAGAACCTGGAAGTGGTTCTCTAGTTTTATTTACTTGTTTATGATCTCCTTTACGAACATCAGGCTGTGACAAAGACTTTCCCACCAATTTTGGGGATGTATTTAAGACTTTAGAATCTGACTCTATAGGAGACATTTGCTTTTCTAAGGTTTCCTTATCCCTTAACAACTTGGAATGAAGACCTTTTAACACAATTGGTGACAACAATTTATCAGAAGTAAAGAGATCTGTAGTCAACATCTCCTGTTCTTTTTCATCAACAGCAAAACCCTCTGCACCCATACAAGGGGCTGTTTCAATTGGTTCCTGGACCTCCGTATCTGAATTGGAATGTTCAGATATGTCGGTCTCAGAAGGTGTTTTAGGCCGTTTATCTTGTGTTGGGGAATGAAACATGTTAATGAATATTTTTTTGTTGACAGAACAACCAAGAATAACTTGTAACTAACGAAAAATGGAATCTGAACAGATTCAAGCGAAACTCGATAAGAGTATGACACGAATAAGTATAAGAGAAAGCTAAGATAGCGTTGTGACAACGTCAATCGTAGGCGCGGCTCTCCGAACAAAGGAACTCAGGTCCCTGTTCGGGCGCCAAATAAATTTAACGTGTCTATGTAACGGGAAGTGACGGGGATAATCCACGTAACTTCCCGAACGTTAGTAAAGAAAAGAGAATAGAAAAATACTAGAACTTGAAATATGAGGTATAATAAATAAACAAATACCTTTAGTAGTCTTTCAAAGCGTCAACAGATTCTTCAGAAAGCTTGAGAATACGTCGTTTGAAACCAGGAAAAAGGTACTGCCGGATAAGAGAGTGAAGTATAGGTATGCCTAGCAGTAGGGTAACTTCACAGGACCCGAGGTTTTGCACGGACAGCAGCAAAGCCTTGAGAATGATGTTGACATCTATGACGCACTTTTATGATTTAAGACTACAGACGACTCTTTACTAAAGATGATGACTTATGAAGATTAAGAATAACAAAAATTATATTATAAAGAAATAAAAGAATTAAATGGAAGGTGAAAGAAAAGAGGTTGTACCGAACAAGCTTTACTAAATTTAACTTCTAATATTAAGGTATCCTGGACACGGATACAAAGTGGGTTATAATCCACAAGTATAAATCCCTTAAGGATTTCAGTACATAGTAATATAATAAATTAATAAATTTAGAACGGACCTTGACAATGGTCACAATGTATAGAACTATTCAGAGATCAATAATATAAAGTATACTAATTAAATAACATGTGAGGACCTGGACAATGGTCACGAGAAAAAACTATAATTAAACAGAGGTAGATTCCTCTAAAATAATGCAACGGATATCGCGAGAAACCGGTTCAAGGTTTGGACAAACAAGAATGATTAGACACCAAGCATATATGTGGTGTGTTGGACGTGTTCATACACTCAAAATCAGGTACTTATCTTTGGCAATCAATCAAGTTGTGCAATAGTCGATCCTTGATCCAATTTTAACCAATGGCTAATCTTCTGTGTTATTTTCAGGTACAATAAGACTTATGAACTCTTCAATAGCGGTTAATCACAACTGAAGAACTCAAGATTTAAACAAGGTAAGTAATAGTTAGATGTAGATTTGTAAATAGGATTTCTTTAACAATGGTAGTGACGAGATTTCTAAAGATTCTTCTACAAAGCAAGTCAAAGTAGTGTAAGATGACCAGTTTTTAGCTCCCGTTATTGGGTCTTCGTTAATAG
>JABUQX010035892.1:0-2500 GCA_015478945.1 Trachelipus rathkii | reverse complement strand
TATATATAATAATAATATATATATATATATATATAATAATAACTTAATAATATATATATATATATATATATATATATCTTTCTTTCTTTATCTTCTTATATTTTCACAAGATTGGGTGGGTGCGGAGACGGGCATCGGAAAGAAAAGCGGTGAACATGACGCAAATTCGAAGAAATGACCTTACCGCCTCAGTACCCTTAATTAGTGGGAACTCATCGCAGTCAGAAAATCCACCTAAAGCTTCATGGGACAGCGTGGACCCTCACTATGGTAGATCGTCCAATGTAAGGGTTCATCCCTTGGCCAAGGTGAGCCACACCGTACCCCCTCACAATCCCCCGCCATTCACTCATATACACCTTTCTTCTCGCCTCTACCAAACTCACATTTATCTCCTTCCAAACATTCGTTTACTGACTCAATCACTTTTCGGTCTCCCAACCAGTCGGTTCCCAACACACTCGCCACTATACACATCCGCCCAACCAACCGACTATCATTCATCCTTTCCATATGACCAAACCATCTCAACATACTTTCATTTATTCTCTCATTTACCCCTTTCTTCACACCACACAACTCTCTAATAAGTTCATTCCTCATTTTATCCCAAATTTCTCTCACACCTAGCACACCCCTAAAAGTTGTCCATCTGAACACATTGGTTTAGATCATACTTCTTATTCCAGACCATAGTCTCACTGCTATGCAATAGCAGGTAACAACATACCCTCATGTAAAACCCTAGCACCTCAAGACTTAGTCCTTTACATTCACCAACGATTTAATTGCACCAGCCACCTTCCACCATTCCATTCACAACTTTCTACTACACTCTGCATCGTCCGTTCCTTCTCAACATATAGCCTAATTATTTAAACTCAGACACTTATTAGCTACTCCTGTCTTATAACTTCACACTACAGAGGTGTCCTCACTCTAACTCACAACCTTACTCTTATCACGTTTACTTTCAAGCCTCCTTTTACACACCCTGCCAAATCTCTACCAATCCTCTCAAACTCTTCAGATTCGCCACACAGAACCAAATTATCCGCATATAATAAGTAGGGCACCCTCCATATCTCCATTCTCCACCATTCTAACACCATTTCCTGCCATCCCCACCTCGAATTCTTTCATAACCCCATCCATATACAAATTGAATAACCAAGGAGACATAACACAACCCTGTCTTACTCCGCTATTAATCTAAACCAATCACCATTGACACCATTATTCTTACACACGACACCACTATCGTCATACATACTTTTGATTCCATTCAAGCCTACCACCAACACCATATATCACTAGCACTGCCATAACGCTTCCCTATTAACTCTATCGTACGCTGTTACCAATCCATAAAACCTAAATACAATTTATTCTTCTCCCTCATTTTTCTCAATCATTTGTTTCAATGTAGATTTGATCCACACATCTCTACCACTACCCCTAAACGCACCTTGTTCTTCGCAATCAGTCCTTCAGTCACTCGTACTCTTTCGACAAAATACCAGCATATATCTTCCCTACAACACTCAATAAACTTATTTCCCCTATAATTCCCTACAGTTCCCCTTATCTCCCTTTACCCTTATATAAGGGTACTATTACCAACTCCTCAATCCCTTGGAACTATACCCTCTATAAACGCTTTATTACACAACTTCCAAATCAATCATCACCATCTCGCCTCCATTCTTGATCATTTCACAGTAATTTCATCTATACCTGCAGATTTACCATTCTTCAACTTTCTCACTCTACCCATTACCTCCTCCCTACTAATAACCTCATCCCCAAAATACCTATTCCTTCTTGCACCATCAAACCCACACACATTCACTATCACCTCTTCATTACTGTTAATATTGTGCAGATTTTCGAAGTGTTCCTTCCACACTCCTCTCTCACCCATTTCATCAATTACAAGCACCATCCCTATTCATTATTCTAAGCAGATTCCCCTTATTCTCTTTTTTAACCTTTCTTCCTTCCAGAAGAGCTTCCTATTCCCTTGTAAGTCCCCATTCATCCTCCTTCCAAACTGTTCATTTACTCTTTTTTTCTCCTACGTATGCAACTTTTAGTATTTCTTTTTTTCCTCCTTATATAATTCCAAGCATCTTTCTTTTGAGTCTTCATCATTTGCTTTTAGTACATTCAACCGCTTCTTTTTTAGCTTTAATAACCGCTTTCACCACCTCTTCATTCCACCATTCTGTTAACATTCTTACTTCCTACTTTGCTTACATCCACATACTTCCTTTGCACCATAACAATTGCTTCCTTCATTTGCTAGATTTGTTCAGTATCAACTTGTTCACATTCAACCGTTTTACTAGCGAACTCTTACATACTTATCTTATTGTCTTTCTCATAACTTCTCACTCTTAATTTACTACTTCCTTTCATTGTCACCTTCCTCCTCCATCAAGCCCCTAACTTAATTTTATAGAACAACATAATGATCCGATAATCCCATTCCTAAACT
>JABUQX010035891.1:25000-29836 GCA_015478945.1 Trachelipus rathkii | reverse complement strand
AGTCGCGGATCGGGATTCGGTAGGTTTTGAAGAAGAGTGGAGTCGGAGTGGAGTCGGGGAGTCGGTACTTTTGAAAAGGGGTGGAGTCGGGAGTCGGAGTCGGTTAATTTTTCAAGAGGTCGGAGTCGGGGTCGGTAACTTTCAAGAATAGTAGAGTTGGAGCCAGAAAATTTTGAACTGACAAATTCTTATGAATTAAGAGCTCTGAGGGACTTCAATCACCTTATACAAGTTCACTGACTTGCGGCTTCCACATCACAAAATGCAATTGGGAAAACTTTGAGTTTTTAACCTGCATCTTATGTGTTTCAAGTTGGTATATTTAATAAATTCAACCTCACCTTACACCACTTTTATATTTTCAAGATGCCGTAAGAAATAAGAGACTCCATGCGTACGAAGAAAAAATTTTCTCTCATTGACAATTGATATTCTACTACTTGATGTTTATATTCATCCTTTCTACAAGGTAAGCTTAATTGAAGATCAAACAACAAAAAGCTAATCTTAACTTGCAAACATTGGCCATTTGTATTAAGGTTGCAGGAAGTCAAGAAGGAAGGATACATATTGAGGCATATGAAGTGATGACTACAACTATCCCATTATACCTTCTCAAATTATTTTCAGAAGATCAGAGATGGGTATGAAAAGCTTCTAGATATGAAGAGCTTAGTCGAAAACGTTGACTGGTTCAAGAAAAAGGTCAAGGTCCTTCCTCATCCTTGTACAACACAATATTCCATAACTTAAAAAAATTTCTTTAGCTGCAACTGAAGGAGTTGAAAAAACTGATATAACTTCGAAGCTTAAATTAGAAGAGGCCATCGAATATTCGGTATTCGGCTTTTTGCCGAACTATTCGGGCCGAATATTGAGCTTTATAAACAATAAATTACGTCAACATAAAGGGAAAGTTATTTCAATTAAAATTGAAATTTTAGAAACTTTATTTTCCAAAAAAAATAAAAATATAGCAAAATTTTGTAGCCAATATGGCGAAAATCTTTGTCATTTGTCAGATCCTATAAATCTTTGTCATTTGTCAGATCCTATAAGGGCCTTTGAAATTTTTCAATATTCTAAAAAATAGAATTCATTTAGATTAACGGGGATATTGGACCAACATGTAGCTGGTATAAGGGAAGAGTGGCTTGCCTATCAATTTCAGTTTTATTTTACATGTTTGCAACTATGCATTCACGATTCAATATTATGTCAGAAGTCTGTAAAGATATTTTATTTACTTGCAGAAGTATATCCTCTCATTTTCACCATTCAGCAACGGCAGCTCCAAAGCTTAAAACTTTACAGAGGCAGCTGAATGTCAAACAACATAAATTAATTCAAGACGTTTCTACAGGCGCTGAACAGAACTTATGATATGTTAAAAGATTGTTTGAACAAAAAAGTTCCCCTATCCATAAATACGCTGCTGAATGCAATCAGAAAATTGTTGACTGATTTCAGTGTGCAAAATTGATTCCATTTTACTTGAGCATTTAGACAACATTCACTAAAAAACAAAGCATAAACGTGAAGTAACCAGTCGCCGCAAGTGATCCCTTCCACTTTAGCAATAAATTCAATTTTTAAAATAGCAATTAAAAGCAAAAGCTTCAGTGGAAAAATTAAACTCGTTGAAGAGCTTAAGAAATCAGTAGAAAAAAGACTTTCTAAGTTTCTATGTGATTAATCTTTGTGTGTAGCTACTTCTTAGATCTGCGATTCAAGCCAATTTTTCAACATGAATCAGATATTTAAATCAGTACAAAATATGGTCGTTTGAGGAATGGAAAGAAATGCATGAAAATTTAGTTCCTGACTCTTCTGCTGACGACGATTCACGTAGTGGGGAAAAGTGAAGCTGAAGGTTCTATTTTCACTTCTTTAATTGATTGTTTAAAGAAAATATGTGGCATACAAACATCGTCATACAAAAGAAAGTGTGAGTTGATAAAGAAAGTCCCATTTTATGACGATTGCTGATTATTGTTACATACAAGTAAAAGGCTACATACGGAATTACATCAAGACAATAAACAAATATATAAGTTTGCCTACTTTGGCCAGTGAAGACAATGATATTCCTTCAATTGGTGATAAACACTTGAAATATTTTTATGAATTTGAAAAAAAAAAACTGGCAATAAAGAATACCTTTCAGCTTCACCATCATCAGTCGAAAGTGAAAAGAATATTAGAACAGGAGAAATATTTATGAAGCCACAAGAAATAGGTTATCCCCTGGAAATGGAGAACTGCTAATGTTCTGTCATTTTAACCTTAGAGCTTATTCAAATGAAGTTTAGTTTAATATCTTTAACTAGGAAACTTTTCAATTTTTCATTTAATTTTTTTAATATGTGAAGGTTTGCTATATTAAGAAATAGTTATTTACTTTTTGTTTTATACTTTGTATATAACACTGGTAAGCATGAAATTTCTGGACGGGGTTTCGAATTGATTATTGGATGTGCGATTCGCAAAAATGTAATTGTCTTTTGCAGTATCACATCGCATTTATGAATATTGTGTGTAAACACAGTCTACACAATTTGTAAAAAATTTTGATTTTTACCTTTTTCAAGAGGGTCTTCACAATTATTGGATATATATATATATAATATATATATATTATATATATATATATAATATATATATATATATATATATATATAATTATATATATATATTATATAATTATATATAATATATATATATATATATATAATTGATATATGAAGGGAGAGAAAAACAAATCGCAATGATATGATACATACGTCTTTGATATATATATATAATATATATATATATATACTTATATATATATATTATATATATATATATATATAATATTGCCTAGATCTAAACTATAATGTTATATATATATATAATATATATATATTATATATATTATAGTATATATATATATATATATAATATATTTATGTAAAATATAATAAAACTATGAATAAAGAGTAATATGGGACAAAAATGAATATAATCGAACTAATGAGTTTAGTTAATTTAAACATACCTACGATGGTAGTTAACTTTCTCTTCGTAGACGATTTACTGTGCATAGCGTCTGGAATATTCCCTCATCAAGCTCCAACATTAGTCGGCCATCATATTTCCCACTTGCCCTGGAAACGTCCTTCCATGAACTTTAGATCTTGATGGAAGAGTTCACCCTGTTCATCACTAACATCGCCTAGGTTATCCGGAAATTTTCTTAGGTGAGAATGTAAGTAGTGCAACTTTATACTCATCTACATCCATGAGAATGAAAACTTGTCTAGCATTTCCGTGTACAACTGTTAGTTGGTTCTGCGGCTTTCTGTTCCACAAAAAATTCCTGTCGTACAGTCTGAAAAAGCATTCCCACGCTCTTGCCTCTAACACAGTCATAGTTGTTGTAGCAAAGCCAGCATCACGGAGGAGTGTCCGTATTTTGTTGGCCATCAAATATCCCAGCTTTTTTCTCCTCGTCACTCAGACCAGGGAACCTTTGAGCATATATAGCGGAAGCATTCACCATCATGGTCCAGGGCCTTAACAAATTGTTTCATCAAACCTTTAAGTTTTAGTGTAGTGGATGGTAGGAACCGACCGGGGCCCGGCCCCGGCCCCGGCCAAAAAGTCAGGAAAAACCGGGGTTTTCTACCGGGGTTAACCGTAAATTTACACTTAATAATAGAGGGTTAAATCAAACAAAATTAAAAAAAAATATATGTTTAATTTCCATTACTCCTTTGTTATAAATTGATGCAAAAATATATAAATCCTAAATATAACAATTTTTTTTTTTGTGTTTACTATGATTTCAAATTAAATTTGAGGCCAAATTCAAATATCAAGAGTTTTTAAACAAAAATATTCGAAATTTGATATATCAAACAAATTCGGAAAAGGAAATAAGAATAATTTGTTAAAAATAGTAATGTATTTATTTATTTTAAAGTAAATATTCTTCAAGAATTCAAATATTTGCCGAAATCTCTTTCAAAATTATTTATTTAATGTATATATAATATAATATATATATATATATATATTATATATATTTATATTATATATATATATATATATATATATATATATATTTTATATTATATATATCTATAAGGTCTAAATGAAAAAAGTAAAGTAATTGATTTTAATACATTTTATATTTAATATAATATATTATATTATATAAAGTTGTATTTCTTTCATTTCTCATATTTTTTAATCAACCTAATTTAAACTCTTTCTATTTTTGAAAGGTGATACATATATTCGTCATCTTATGCTGATTTTTCTTCACCACTTTGATTTTTTGAAGACATTCTTGGTTTCAAAAGGCGAGCAAACTATTGCCTGACTATTCTACATGTACTTTCAACCAATTGTAAAGACAAATCTTCAAACTAAATTAACAGCTCCTAAGGATATTGTATATGAGGTTGCCTTTTCTGGGGAGAAATGAGTTACGAAATTCGTCGTAAAATTGACGTAGTTTTAAAAAACAAACTTTTCACAGTTTAAATTTAGATTATAATTTGAGGAACAACAAAATTTGGGAAATATTTTAAATTCAAAAGATAATCTCCCATTTACCTTTATGAATCATCAGTAATATATCATATATAAGTGCGGTGACTGCAGATGCACCTACATAGAAAGACAATACGAAGTCTTTGCCACACTATTGCTGAGCATAAGAGGTATTTCATTTAGAAACTCTAGAATCATTTACAATCCTCCCTATTTCAGCTATAAATGCTCATTCTCTTCAGGGAAACGCCAACATATACAGGATACCAATTTTGGAATATTGTCCCAAACTGA
>JABUQX010035890.1:32500-38522 GCA_015478945.1 Trachelipus rathkii | reverse complement strand
ACTAAAAAATTAAATGAAAACAAGACAAACATTTTAAATGGAGCTGAAATCTGTGGAATTCTGGCAGTTAGAATCTGGATTTGAAGAAGATCGAAAATATTCTATGTTTACTTCCTCTGACAATAACCAATGTTTTTCGGGTTTATCATCGCGCCTCTTTTTTCTTGTTTTGAACCTCTCACAATACTGAATAGTTTACCCAACAGCCTATATGTTACTTACAAGGTTGTACAACCATACTTGACAAACAAGTCACCTGTGAAAAGAGTATTTCGAAACTCTAAAATAGTTAAGAATCGACTTAGATCCAAACTTTAACGCCAAGACCTTTTGTCTAATCTTCTTTTCATGAATGTTGAAAGAGACTTATTTTATAGCTTGGATAAAGATATTATTAGTAGATGAAGTAGCCAGACCAGTGAAAGAACTGGCCCAAAAAAAAGCTGTTATAGTAGTTTAACAACCTCCCACACTATCACATAGCCTTTCTTAGTTTGCTGTGTCTGTATTATCTGTACCAAGGTATTGGTAGAGCCAATTTTTTTTTTATTTATAAAATTATATTCTACAATTGGTAATTAAATCACAATTAAAGAGGACTGTTTTTCTTTTCAATATGCTGGTTTTTATTACTTGTGTGACTTGTGTCACTTTTTAATATTTACTGAGGTATTACAGTTGGATTTAGACTTATTATGGCTTAAACAGTGTGATTTGGTTGCCTAAAGGGCAAGATCCAATATTTTAGATTTTGGGACCCCAGTGTTAACCCTCACCTAAAATGGACATAAAGAATTTGCGGAATTATCATCCTATTTTGACTATATATAACACCAAAATGTAGACTCTTTTTTTGCCTCTAAAACGTTGTTGTTCGTTTGTTTTTTTGTGTCTATAGTTCATTATTTCAGAATTTTTAATTTTTCAAAATCCCATGTTTTTGCTTTTCTTAACATCACATACCAGAATTTTTTTCGAAATGACTTTCAAAACTTGAAATATGCATAGATAAGTCCATTACCTACAAAAGTACAGAAGTAACTTTTCGGTTTTTGAGTTTGGTGTCACGCGTGTCATTGTCCAAAGCCCAACCTTTTTTTTGGATTTTTGAAATGAAAAAAATTGCGATAATTTTTTTCCTGTTCAGCGAAGTGAATGAAATTTTTCGGGCATATGTAATGCGGGAATGCACAATTTTACTTAGATAATTTCTTTTATGCAATTAGGTTTGGAATTGTTCTTGGAACAAAATTTTCAATAAATTTTAAAAAATTTTTGGGTTAAAAATTTTTCTTTTGAGTATACCAAAAAAAAATATCTAAGTAAAAAAAGATGCATCTTGCCCGATTATACAAGCCCTGTGAAAATTTGATGTGATCGGATGAGTAGAAAAAAAAATTAATATCAATTTTCATTTCAAAATTCCAAAAAAAAAGGGGGGTTTGGAAATTGGACAACGCCTGAGCACGAAAACAAAAAATCGAAAAACTACTTCTTGCATTTTGTAGGTAATAGTCCAATCTTTGTATTTGTCAAGTTTGAAGTCATTTCGGAAAAATTCTGGTATGTGATGTTAAGAAATGCAAAAACATGGCGTTTTTAACAAAATTGAAAATTCTGAATAATGACTACAGACTAGGACCGACCGGGGCGGGAATTTTGCCGGGCCGGGGCCGGGGTTGCTCGAAATTTAGGCCGGGGCCGGGGGCCGGGGCCGGGTTAGCTAAAATTAGAAATGTAAGTGCAAAAACACTGAAATTCTTAAAACTTAGGATGAAAATTAAATATAATTTCAATAATTAATAATTTAAATTATAAAAAAGGAATACATTAATTAATTCAATTAAATATATTTTCGAAAGAAATTTTGAGAAAATAATTGATTTTCTAGAAGAAGTATGTACTTAAATATACTATATATATTAATATAATATATTAAATATATATATATTATATTATTATTATATATATATAATATAATATATATTATTATATATATATAATATATATATATATATATATATTATATATATAATATATATATATATTATATATATATATATATATAATATATTTATATATATATATACTTTAGAGAGGAAAGCCCTTTGATTCTTTTTTTTAGGATTATGCTTTACTGTCACTTCATTTGATACTAAATGTACACAATTAAAAACATTGTTAAAGACACTTTTTTTTATGAAAAATTTTAAAAGGGAAAGCTAATTCTTCGTCCCGACACGCGAGACCTCATTCAGGCTAAGGGACTGGATTTCTTCTTGATCTTATCCAGTTTCTCAAGATATGTTTCAGTTGGCTAGCTATTTTCTTCGATGGTGTTGTTTGAAATATTTTGATGTTGTTCAGATATGTCATGTTGTATAAAATTATCTATAACTTCACCGAGATGCGCTTATTGTAGTTTTACCTATTATAAATGCAAAAGAATTCCATTGATTTTGCGATGGTTCGTGTGATCTGATATTTCTGATCATCTTTATATTGTTGAATATTGATAGAGTGTGATTGGTGCGGCGCTGCTTGGTTTGGTAATGCGGAATTTCTTGCTATCCTTGTGCACGTCAGGTGTATGTTGATTTTCTTCTTTGCAAAATCTATGGTTTCCACCTATTTATATTTTATTGCAAATATTGCAGGGGATGGGATATATACAGCTTTGGGGGAGATTTTATTTTTCGTTTTGGGGTTGAGAATGTTTTTTTAAGGTGATTGTATTTGTGGAATGATGGGTAATAGTTTTTTCCCTCGCGCCAAGATCTTGTTATGTTAACGCCAACTACAATAATAACTATGGTTAGAATTTCGAATGTATAATCTGTTACACCAGAGAATTAGGTCGTTGCCTCGTCAACCTCTCGACACCAAATTTCCAACATGTACTATGTTATTCTTGCCGGTTTCCTGATTGGTGTGTTTCCGTAATTTGGCGGTAATCGTCTTCACCTTTTGAGCCTTTTGATTTTTAAATAGACTATCTGTCATTGAACAAATCGTCTAGTGCCAGATAGCTTAAGAGCTACCATCTGCTGTAAACTTCACCCAAGTATTCGTAGGACTGTGTCTACACATTCAGTTCTACAACCCTGTTACACTCATTGAAGAGCGTTGACTGCTAGGAGTTTAACGTCTCAAACCTCATAACCGTATTTAACACACCCTGTTAAGCACTCCTGCGCAGGTAACCATCCTCCTTCAAACTCTCTTCAGATACGACCCAAACAATCAGAAGTAATTGACAGAAACATGACTAATTTTGTGTTATTGTAATGAGGATAATTGAATTAGAATTAGTCCATAAATATATAGTAATTTTTAGTATGGTATGCGTAATAATGTTATGGTTTTCTATATATATTAAAGTAAATTTGTGCCAAGTGATTGTTCTAATTCTCACATGTGATTAAATAGTTATCGAGAAAGAGTGATAGAGTTGTTGAAATAAAGGTGCAATTTTAATATCAGTTTATATATATATATAATACTGAACTGTAAGAGATTAATTAAGAGTTTAAAATATATTTAGACATCATTAGGGTTGTGTTATGAGGAGGTTACAGAAAATGTCATCTAATATCTAATCCATAAACTATTGTTTAATAAGGTGGGGTAAAAAATGATAAAATTCTGTGGGAGCTTCCATTATAGTTATGTTATTGAGTATGGTGAACAGTGATCCCATACTCAGGCCGGAAAGTTTGTTTGTAATATTTGCCATTAAATATTGAAAGGAATTTAATGTTGTTAAATTGAGAGTATTGGGCTTTCCCTAGTTTCATATATATTAATAAACTATCAACGTACGAGTCTCTCGCCTGTAGTTATCTCTTTGAATTTAAGAGAAGTTTGAGTAAGATGCGTTGATACAAACAGCAACAATCGCTGTTTATGAGTCGAATGTGATCTAACTAAATTCCTGATGGAAAAGTTGGAGTAGGATCAGAAGAGGAATAGTCAATCACATACTGTAAAGTACAACACATTCGTCTCTCAATAAGAGGATCATAAGGGGGATTGTAAAATCCTTGTTGTAAATACATAGTAAGTATTATAGCAGTAACAAGCATACCAATAAGCATTCGCACTAAATGTAAAGGTTTAATGTATAGAGATTGTTAGTAACGGAAAATGAATAATATTCATGATATACGAGTTAATTATTGTTTGGTTATGAACCAAATTGAGAGAAGTGAAGAATACGCAGAATGCACATGAGCTACAGAAAATATGACATTGATATCGTGGATGAGAAGCAACACGAGAAGACACGTATTAGAAGTCTTAGCCCTGGAATGGGATGGATGCATGGATGGTGTGGATCAAATCTGTACATTGAATCAAATGATTGAGAAAATTAGCTTTACCTTTTAAATATTATATTTTCATGTAAAAAAAGTGTCTGGTATATATAACATGGTGTAGTGTGAAGTTATAGTAGAAAATCTTTTTAGTTAATAAAATGATTAGGATGTTATGAAGGTAGACAAGGACTAAAGCGGCGATATAGTAGATATCTAAAGAAAGAGGAATCGAAGTGTGAGCGTATACCATGTCTCCTTAAGAGAGAATGGAAGAGATATGGAGGATCTCCTAACCTTATATATTAATGAAGGATGATTTGGGTTTGTGTTGCGAATCTGTATAAATAGAGTTTGAGAGTAACGTGAGAGAGAGATTTATAGTATATAGGGTGTATAGTGTAATAAGGATGGTAGTGATTTATGAAAGTAATACGATATAGATAATAAGGGCAAGGTTAGTTAATAGTTGTGAGTGAGGTGACACATATAGATCTCTATGTTGTGAAGTTATGGTTATAATAGGATTG
The DNA here is from genome assembly GCA_015478945.1 of Trachelipus rathkii. Taxonomy (NCBI): domain Eukaryota; kingdom Metazoa; phylum Arthropoda; class Malacostraca; order Isopoda; family Trachelipodidae; genus Trachelipus; species Trachelipus rathkii. The sequence continues at coordinate 33,676 of JABUQX010035890.1, read as the reverse complement.
ATGTTATATGAAGTAGTACTGGAAAATATAAGTGTATATTAATTCACTGTAATTTTAATAAATAAATAATTTATAAGTATAAAGATGATTTCGAGATAATGAGTTATAATGTGGATTTTCTGAAAAGGGAAGTGGAATGATGTTCAAGTGTTTAAATGATAGATAGTAGGAAATACCATATATATATGTGAGATATGTTTGAAGCAGGATTAATATATGATGTGTAGCGTTTTCCGAATTCGTGTGGTGCTCAATTTAAATCTATTTACTGAGAAGTGTGATGTAATAAATTTAGTGTATAAAAAGCTCTTCTCAGGTAGAACACGATGCTTATAAATTTGGCCTCAATTGTTGATTTCGTTACATGCAGGTATGTGTTACTCAAGAAGATAAATGACATCAATAGTGAAAACGCACACATATATATATGAGGCAAAAAGGGTAAAATGAAACATTTATGGTATATTAAAAATATGGTCCTCACTCACATCTCTCTCGCACCTCAATAATGTTGTTTCAGATATAAAAACAAAATGAGGAGATCACACTCTGTATTAACCACATCACTACTCACTCACTCTCTTATGTAGTCTATTGTGAGTAGATCTGTGAGAACTCGCATCTATATTAACATTGCACTATTCACACAGTTATTGAGTTAAGAGTCCAAGTATTATCATAACCTGCGAGTGTGAGAGTCACCGGGTTAGAGTTTATATTTGTTCTCTGATACGTGTTGACGCGACCTCAGCACTATCCGCAGAGAAGGACCTCTCGCGGTGCGATACGGTCTGTGCTAAAAATTTCATGGCTGTTATATTGGCGAGTGTCGGCGACTTACCCCGTCACGCATGAACGGGGCCAGGGTGGCGGCGGGGCGCCCAGACACTTCAAGGTGTATCCACTCACAAGACGACACTAAAAAAATGAAAAGTAAACAACCGTTAAAAAAGTGAACAATGTCAGTGGAAAACGTAAGTGTAGAGGCCAAAATAAAAAAAAAAGCTACATTTAGGGTGTTTATATATCAAAATCGGCTGATTAATTCCGATTTAGTCCATTTTTATGGAAGGGGGCTAAAATGGATGGGGTCCCAAAATCATATTAATATCACCAGGTCCGTGATTTCTTGCCCTAAAAATAAAGTAAATAATGAGTATTCTATATTGCTCGATG
>JABUQX010035890.1:15000-27500 GCA_015478945.1 Trachelipus rathkii | reverse complement strand
TTATCTCTCGGAGCCACACACTACACCCCTCATCTTCACCGTTTTTTAAAATATTACTAATTATATAATAGTCTATATACATACCCGGCATATGCAACTTACTTCTATATACTATAAATTTTCACCATTTGCACAAACAACCTCGATGTGCACCAGAGAGATCCCACCATCCCCTATCAGTAAACTATTCTCTACACGCACAATGAAATAGATATATCGACTCTCAAATGAGGATGCTTATTAGAGGCGCATGGTGCTCTGACATTTGTAAGAACATTACCATATTTATTAAGTTCTGTTTTCACTCCAAAAACTCCACTCGCACTCAAAAACAAAAACAAAGACGTTTACTTAAATAAAGTATTAACTTCACATCTAAAGAATAGAGTTATGACCACGTTTCTAATCTATCTCCAACCTTTCAATAAACACAACACCCCTATACTTAACTCACTAACCCTTCCCATATAGTTATCTCACAAACGTACTTACCCACTACTGATCAAGATTACTAATCACTCTCAAGCACCCACCTGATAGATTATAAATGGCGACTTGATCTAAAGTAATCATACCACCTCTTTGATGATATAATAATAATAATATACATACCGTCTCACGTACCCCATCTCAAATTATCCTAATCTCAATATGAAATTAATTTAACGCTAGTCAGACTAAAACTCAACTTCTCACAATCCCAATCACTCATCAAATATACATTTATTCTTAATATTCTTCTTCCTTATTACTACGAATCCTCCAATAACTATTTTTACTCTACTATAGATATATAATTTAAACACACCTAAGAGAAGCAAATACAATTAATGGTTATAGTAGCTCCTAAATATACAAACCTATCTCTGGATATGGTAAAAGCTCATTATCCTTCAATTTCTCTTTACTTAACCCTAAAATTCCTAACAATTATCTCAGCTCTCTACCCTCTTACTCAATCCTTTACTCTCACCTCCTCTACCGTCCACAAAACTACTAATTCCTCTTTCATTTCCAATCAAGCAAATTTTCTCAGCGCGGGGAACATTTCATTAATCAATATATAAAAAATAAATAAATAATCACAAAATAATAGCCTATAATAAATAAACATTATTCTATGTTAACATTAATAAATAAATTTTGAAATACCCAAGACATTCAACTCTATCCCACCTAAGCATACACTTACTATATTCCAATAAATGTCTACATCTGCGATAATAACGTAATTTAAGAACTAATAGAATATAAAACTTATCCTAAAAGTTAATACTCCATCTGAAGCTAATACTCACCACAGATCACAACACAGCAATATATATATTCATGCGATTCATGGATTGAGATTTTTATATATCTCTCTCGTAATACGACTAGTGCCCGCATAGTCCAGCTACGTGTATTTCATTTATTATTTATCGATAATTCACAAAGATATATTAAAGGTACTAGTAGCAAAACACTAGAGATAAAACGCTGAATAAAACGATAGGTTGAATACCAATGCGCCTCCATGCCATTCTCCGCGAACTTTATTATATAAGAGAGACTCTGCATTCTCTCTTCAACCTAATAGCCCATCTTATTATACGTGTCTTTATTTAAGATCATACGAAACACTAGGAGAATTAAGCTCGGAAGATAGAGAGTATTCTACGCGAAGTATCTCACAGTAACAACAAACCCACAAAATTTTTTATAATATTCTCGATGGAACGCGAACCCCGGCTTTCATGGGAATTTGCTCAAGATGCGAATATATGAGAAGAATCAAGAGATGTAGTTAAACATAATGGTGTCATAATGTGCATATTTTATTTACAGAGATAGAATTCAATATATTGAGTCACTACGTGTTTATATACAAGGGAATACGTTGTGTGTTGAGTTGTAATAATACTCGAGAAAAGAATCAAAGAATGATAAAAAGAATGAGATGGAGTGAAGAGGAGTTTATATATGTATTTTTTTATAAAATGTGATTCTATTAGTGATTTGTTTTGGCCTCAACCAATTATTTTTTAAGCTATATAAAATATGCTTCTAGCTCCCAGAGGAAAAAGAATTAATTTTTTCTATATGAGACCAGAAAACATCCCAAAGCTCTCTCACAAAAGGTGTGTTGTATAGGGGAGAAACAGCTCAAAAATCAAAATTTAAGGACACAGAGTTAAACTTTTACGAGCGTATAAATCAATGGTTGCGTAGAGAGAGATTAATACGTATCTCTTCAAAATAAACAAACTTTAACAAATTCCAGCGCATAAAATTTTTCAGTTCCAAATTGTACTTCGAACTTTTTGATCATACAGAAAACATTAAAAAAGGATATAAAGCATGGCTTCAAGTAATACTTCATACTTGAGGAGGTTTCCAAGTTTGTGTATTAAATTTGACATAAGGAAGAAGTTTTCCGTATAACCTTGTTCGACCATCTCAAAATCGGCGAAATATATTGTGTCAGAACCAAGTAAATTGGCGGTTACATTTGGTGGCTTGTAGGGGAGGACCTACCCTTGACCTACGACTGCAATGGAGAGTATAGATGGGAGAAAAGAAGAAACGAGGAGTATGGGAGAAGAAAAGGGAAGGGGATTTAATTTTCTATTATATAGCAGAATTTATTTATTTTGCTTTTTTTTGGTTCAGTGTTACTACGTTATTCTAAGTATATAGCAGGGGTTTCCAAACAGATGTTGCTTGACGCCATCGTGGGGGGAGAAAGGTAACGGTGCTTGGGGGTATAACCGACTGGTATTGCAGTTGTTTAATTTTAAAATAAATGAAGATATAGTCTTGACATTTGTAGTGTTATATTAAGTTATAATTTTGAGAGCACCGCCGATCTCTCCTTTAAGTAAGTTTTTAAACCTTGTAAGTTTGTCCCTTACAAAAAGCCATTTTAGTCATTTTTATTAAGTAGATATGTTGATAATCTTGTACCAAAAGCTTTTGTGATCTAAATATAAATAGAGGGAGGAGTCCCTTTATTTTCTATATTTCCTGTAAAGTTTTTCGGTTAAGCAATGAGGGCATTCAGACCAGTTGAATCCGTCTTTTTCTAATAAATCCCAATTGTGATTTATAATTATTAATGTAATATGATAATAATATTCTGTTAATGATTGATAATATTTTCTCATATTATTACTATCGTGTTGTTATGTTTTCTGTATTTTTGCTCAGGCAGGGTGTACGGAGCCTATTATGTGTAGATGGAGATTTGGTGAGAAATCCCGTTTGCTTCAATTGATAATAATAATAGTAAGTTTTGCGCGTGCCCAGTCGTACAGATAATTATACCCTGTTCTGCATCCAACTGAAGTCTTCCAGGATGGGGTTGCCTTCTCAGAGATTTGAAAGTTGGTGTGGGGTGGTCGTCCGCAAGAGAATAAGTCATATATGTAAATCCCACTCATACAGAAGGGAGAGAAGAAGGCCCAGTTGACTTATATGAGATTGCGTCGCAGATTGATGAGAGAAGCGATTGAGAGATTAATGTATACAATATTATATTTTGGTGGGTTATATATAAATTCACAACTGGGCATTTTATTTTTTTGTTAACCATTCCGGATTTGCGATTCCACACGCGCTTTTTGAAAATGAAATGAGTTAGTAAGTATATTAGAGGTGAATATGATAAACACTCGCAAATAGGGACGTGAAAATTATAGGCTATAAGTAATTTTTTAGTATTAAGTAAGTTGTTTAAGAATTATTTAGGAATTTTAGGTTCTCGTAATGTGAAATAATAGAGAATAATAACGAGGTTTACGTATAATTGTTTAGAATGTATTTAAGAGAGATTGATTCTAGTTTGAGAGGGGCCGATATATTGTGCGTGATTTAAAAGGATTGGATTACCACGTTACCGAGAGTATTGCGGTTAGTCGGCTGTGCACTGCATATGATATTTAGGGAACGAATTCTTTTAGCGTGTATCTGAAGTTCGTATCTAAAAAATCGACTCTAAGATTGGATTAACTTTATACCAGGCTCTCAAACCTTACTTAATAGGTAAGAATAAGTGTTAATCAAAAATTTGGTGTGAGATTTTTATTTTCGTTATTACCTTTAGAATATGTTTGATAATTTTTCATAATCTCTATGTGGAAGAACGGCAACGTCTGGGCTTGGTGCCTTGGTTGTTTACATGGTCTTTATTTATTTTCATGACATCCTGGTATAGAATAATAGTATTAGGTTATGTGCTAAGCTCAAGAATTCCTCGCTCTAATTTGTGCTAATTTTTAGTTAAAACTGACCCTTGTGTTTTTAATTTGTGGTTTCATTTTTATAATGTGTGATACAAACTCAACATTGAAATGTGTTTTGAATAATTTTTCAAAGAGTATGATAGATTTCATGAGATGTTTTAAAGGTTAAGTTTAGAGTTTCTGCTAGAGGAGTTAGAGTTTAATGATTCTAATGACTTTCGTTGTAATAGGAAAGTTCGGTTTAGATTTTAGCTATTAAATAGCTTAGGACACCGATGCACAAAAGACAGGGGTTTTATTAATAGACTCTCCAATAGTGAGAGTTGTATTATATTACCTATTTAGTGAATGATGACATGGCATCATTGTTTTACTAATGGAATGATGTTGTTGTTGTAATTGTGACTTTAATGTTTTCTAATTTAAGATTGTTTACGAACGAGTTTGAATTTTTTCGATCTCGCATTGGTGGCGATATAAGCTCACATTTATATTGTGGTATTCATGCTTGTATAATATGTGTGACGTTGTGTGATATAGGTAGCTACAAATGTTTCTATTTGGAATTTTGTTAATTGGGTATTTTCACTATGAAATAGGTCTATTTGCTACGTATAGTGAGTAATACACGCAACACACGATTAGAGGACACAATTCTTTCATACTTAGAATAATTTTACGCATAATCTGGATTGGTCCTCAATTCCAAAATAAGCGGTATAAACTTAGACTTTTTAATCTATACGTGATATTTTTAGATAAAGGTAAATAGCTTTTTTATCGGCAGTCATGTCACTTTGAATATTTTTCAATTCTTAATATAACTATATTTTATGCTCGTGTGGGTATCGAATTCTTTTACCAATTGCAGGGGCACACTCTCGTTATAATATCAGTGTTAATATCACTCTCTTACTTGTTAATAAAAATAATAAGGTAGTTAGTTCTAGGCTGTGTACCCTCTCACATACTTTCTTTCTCTTCCCTTTAACTTCCTCCACATTGTTTCCAATTGTGTCTATGAGTCTAATACATATGACTTAAACTGTATCTGAGTAATATCTGAGCAGTTTAAAAAATTACATCGCTTTTAAAGCACCACCATGCTTTCCGTCTATCACTATACGTCAAAACCTTTTGTGTTCCATGAGTCTGTAGAGTGTTCACTGCACTTACAGTCGATCTATATTTGTTCTATATGTTTAATGGACTCAAAGAAGAATACGCTTCTTAATTATTGTCAAATCGTGGTAGAGCGGCAAGAAAAGGTGTTGAGAGATAACACGGGGCGAAAAAAGAGACTACAGGTAATGATGTGTTTCGCTGAATGAAAAGTGGTTAATGTTTCGTGGAATTTGTAGAAAGGTGTAATAGCAGATAATGATCTTGTTCCGTATATAGAAATTGTAACTATATGCACCAATTGCATGTGGGAGACGACCCCAACAGGAAATTTATACCTCACACTTATATCGAGATCCATGATGAAGGATGTATTAAACCTAGGGGAACATCCTGTGGAGTAAAGATCTCTCAGGGTTTTGCACAAAAGGAATGAGCTCCTACAGAATGCTCTTGTAATTCCAGCTTTTTAAAAGGACAAGTAATTACGTGCCCACAAATAATAATAGGGGGTGTGGAAAGTGCGTACTCCAGTAGAAAATTGAAATGTAGAGTTGAAGACGGGTTGGTAGGGTCGGTCATCGTCATAGCGAGTGGATTGTGGTAGGGTGTGATTGATAGAAATCGTGAGATAGAGAAAGTCAAATTAAATGAAAGTGAGGTAAGTGAGATTTATAGAGATTGCTGGTTTTAGAAGATGACGGAAAATTAGCGATGTAATAAAAAGTTGTCTCTAAAATATGACACATGAAAATACACGAGGAAGTGTAAAGAAGATGTAACACCCAAGTCCGCTTAGGATACTCACAAAGTACCCGGATGATTTTGAAACTAGACCGATGGTTAAGTAATTATGTAAGCTGTAACAAGTAATTGCTGAAGGAGATCTATCAAAAAATGATGGTAAAGGTTTGTGGATATGCGAGAATCTATTATTATTGAAGTATTGTTAGAAGGACAGTGAAGACCTGGTATTTATGAAGATCTGACGTGACTACATAAAAACGGTACAAAACTCGTTGTAGCTCGAAGAAATAGAGAGTTTAACATATGAGTAAAATTCTATTATAGATCAAAAGCACAGTCCACGATATCAAACGACGATGTGAAGATACCGCGAGGCGCAATTATGTGCGTTAGTATCTCTTAATAAGGTCTCGTTGATATAGTTGACTGCATTGATAGTGGTCGCTCACGTGATGTAAGAATGGTGTTGAGGAAAAGGTATAAATTGATACATACATGGGTTAATATGCAGCACAAAGCATTAGAACAGGGTAGAAAACGTCCAGAGGATCTTTCTCACACGAAATGCACTCGAGAGGTCTCACTGTCTCGCAGATAGGCACGACACACGACAAAAGTTATAGAGAGGATTCCTGACAGTTACGGATAGATTATAATAGTGTGTTAAAAATGTGCAAGTACTAATTATTGAGTTTTAGTTAATTATGTGGGTTATTTACTCATATAAATGTTAAATTCTATTATAAGAATTAGATTTATATATATTAATCAAATAGTGATGAAAGCTATTATTTATTTATAGGGGATAGTTATGATTAGATACTAGAGCATGGCTTCTATTTATTTTCGGTAAACGTGTATTCCTTGGTACAATGTATTGTCGATGTTATCTCAAACTCTGAGTATAATGGGTAATTATTATTATCTCTAATGTACTGTATATTATTATTATCTTATACTAGTGAGTCGCTATCTTCATTTGAATCTATGAGTTGAGGGGGATTATGGGAGGTAGAGATTGAGCTGGCATCTCATAGTGTTATGAATCTAGCTCTCCTTAGGCTTTTGATAACTATATATAATTGGGGAGGAAGTGAATGCCTTTTGATTCTGTAGATATTACGCCCTGTCGTATCTTCCAACGTTCATAGATTTCGGGTGATTACCAATCATGCTTAAACTCGAGTGTGTATTTATATAGATTAATAATTTCTAGATGAAAGGCATAGGCACCTTGAGTGGAGAAGGAGGAGGAAAAAGAGTGCAAGAATCATCCAGGTTTGAGTTAAAGATTTAAAGTGTTGGTGGCATATAATATTTTATATTTGGATCATTATTTATTATTAATTCTAAGTTTTGTTAATGATTGATATATTTAATGTATTATTAACACTAAGTACCATCATATAAGAAATTCGATAATTAATAATAAATAGTAAGAGTATATAGTTATGTGAGAATATTTTACAGATATAAGTGTGTATTAGGATTTTGCTTATATTGGCAAACTGTGTAACTTAGTTATGATTGCGAAGTTAAGTTTAGTTTAAGTTTAGAGTGTGAGATGACCATTAGTGAGTATAGAGTTAGAAGGGCGTATTAATGCGACTCAAGTTTCTGTTTGTATTGTGTACAGATCTCTCGACTGTTGGCTGCGCACGAAAAGGTTTGTATTGCCCTGGAACACGGGAATTTCCGTACGCCGAGTTTTTTTTTGGAAACCACATGTGCGCAAATGTATAAAAAATTCCTAAACATCGTGTCAGAGGAGAGGACGAAACTCAAGAAGATATATATTTGTGAATTATTCCCAAATTAACGCGAGCATCTCGCTCTCCTAAGGACGCATGAAATAGGCCTCTTGAGTCTTTAAATAGGTCGACGAAACCACTGGAGCAACCTCAGATCTCAAAACCGGCTAAAGAGTGCTGATTGAGTGTGAGATTTAGGGAAAGTTATTTAAGAGTGCTGTTCACAAGAGCATGAACATGATCTGAAAGTTCTATCACGCTCCATCAGGTTAACGATATAACCAGCTCCTCTCTTATCGGGAAATTAAAGCCGTCACCAGAAGTCAGTATCACGCATAGCTGGCAATAGGTCTAATAAATATAAGTATATTGCTCACCATTTATCAAGCAACGTGCCCCAAGATCTTCTAGTTATAACGGAAATTTGGTTCCTGTCTTTTTCTCTGAATTCCGGTCGAACGATAAAAATCCTACCCACAAATGATTCTGCTACAGGCCGTTTAACGTGTAATAAATATTTGAATGTATATTATATATAATCTTCTTAGTTTATTCAAAGGAGTAGGGATAGCATCACTGTATATAACCTCGTAAGGTATCAATTTCGCTTCTTGTTAAATAAAAAGGGTTTTTATGATAATTCATGAGGCATTTTGTATACTTCTTTTTTATTCAGTATATAGAAGAATTCATGATCTTTAAAAAACTCTAGTATTAATTATATTGTATAAATAAATTTATAAATATACTCTCTTATTTTATAAAGATATCGTAGTAAAATTATTTATGATACTGTTAATACATGAATATAATTATTGACTATTACACACTTGACTATCTACTAACATTATAGTCATTAGTAATAGTTAAGTAATTATGACAAGATTAAATAGTGGATTCTTAAGATTTTTATAGATAAATATTTAAAAAGTGTTATATCACACCATCCCACCAACCACGCCCAATAAGTAGTAGTTTAGGTAAAATTTAATATTTTTAAGTAATTAATCTTACTTAATATAACATTCATATTATTAACATAACTAAAATTAATTTTAACAAATACCCATAATAACTTTCGTGTCTCATTACAGTCCCTATAGCGCTGCTTCCTGTCACACGAACAAGGTAACTAAAGTCCCTCTGTAATAAGTGAAAATCGCAAACTTTTCTCCCTATATTTATATGTTCTAACTATATAATATGGATTCGCACTCATAGGTTATTATTATATCATTTAAAAGGTGGTATACATTTCAAGACATTATTATATCTGTTATATATAATAATATTAATAGGTGGTAATATATGTTAACTAAAATTATTAACTCAAATGATGAGGGATAAACACTTAGTGTGTTTGTAACTGAGCCAAAAGGAGGATTGCATATAAATGGGTGTAATGTATAAATTAATTCCATAATTAGTTGAACAAATATTCGTAATTGTATCCATGATAATTAATACTTGTTGAGTTAGTGTGATTAATTTGTATTTGATTTGATAAAAGGAAAAATAATTATTTTTTATATAATCTATTATTATATGTCATTCACATTCTTTTTTTATTTTTTTTATATACAAAAGAATACATGATAAATATTTTTTTATTTATGTCTACGTCGCAAATAGTTAAAGTGATAATATTATTAATACTTTTGTTTTTTTTTTATATATAGTGTTGATAAATATTTAAGTAATTATTGATTTTTAAAATAAGAGTTTTGTTGTAATTTCTTTTATGAGAAATAGAAAAGGATAAAGGTATTTCTTATATGATTCATAATAATATTAAGAGGAATGTTTAAAAACGAATATATTTATTTCATATTCTATGTTTTTAGGAAATATTTAATTAGGCCGTATAGTATTTTTTTAATTTTCTTTATGTCCTCAAAGATTATATATAGTGATATACTGACTAAATAATTTAAGGCAGATTAAAAGGACATTTATTTACCCTTATCGTTATTAAGAATATATTTAACTCTACTTAGTCTGAATGGTATCAGATTTAAGAATCCAGATTACGATAATAAAGAGACTATTATAAGAGAACACATAATAATATAAGATAATTTTTATACTTTAAATGACGATACACCGAAATTTTATTGAAAATCTTAACTGTTATAATTTTTTTTTATAATAAATAATCATATATATTTATATTAATAATAATAAATAATATATAATAAATAATATTAAACTTTAAATATTATAGATAATAAGGCTCATTTTTTTGCATGTTGTTGGTGTATTTATAATGATTTAACATATTTCATTCTTTTTATTCTTCCATTGTTAAGTATAAAATATAATTTATTTTTTTTAATAAATAAATTTTTGAGTGACATTAATAGATTTAAGGAGCATTTAATATAATATTAATCTAAATGAAATAAATAAAATAAAAACACATTGAACTAATTAAAATATAAACTTGGGTCCTAATTAAAAACTTAATGAACTAGTAAAACTATGAACAAATTATAAAAACTTACTTGATTAAATTCGAGAGCATCAATAAACTAATAAAATTTTATCTTATTTATCTTTGAATAAGTAAGTTCCATAGAACTATGCTTTAGCGGAAAGATGATAAATAATATATTAGTGTGTATGAATACTAATTCGAATGGAGGATATAATTATATAGGATAGATGAGGATAAATATTTTCAGAAGTAATGTGAAATAATAATGGAATTATTAGCTAAATAAGGATCACTACCTAACGTATTATATATGACAAATAGTTTGTAGTGGAAACACTATGTGAGTAGAACTGCATACGACATACAGCTCGTATGTGGAAGAGGTACGCTCTCGTTCTTTCCAGCCACATCTGGGTTATTTTGTGGAAATCCTTGCCTTCTTTTATTTTCCCCGCTATTTTATCTTCCTCTATTTAAAGCCCGCGTCTGCGACCACCTGAGGGAATTTCGTTAGGCAAGGGACAGGGGTGGGTTGATCTTTACCAACTTATATTTTAATGTTTTTCTTTTCTCCCATACGATAGGGTATACAATTAAGGATATCTTTTTGGGTATCTCCTATATAATTTATTTATTGGTGGGTTTTTTTGCCCCTCTTTTGAAAAAAAAAATTAACATAAATGATAGTATCATGTTAAAAAAAAAAAAAAAAAAAAAAAAAAAAAAAAAATATATATATATATATTATTATATATATATATATATATTATATATATATATATTATAATATATATATTATATATTATATATTATTATATATATATATTATTATAATATATTAATAATTATATTATTTATATATATTTATATATATATATATAGTGGTGTCTCAGCAAATACGTATCAGCTGTGTACCGCGTGAATTATTGCTTATGTGACAAAATTCTCGAAATAAAACCTATATATTTTAAGTATGTGTACGAGATGGGATAGATACAGTTCATTTTTGCGTATGCGCAGTAGTGAAAATGAGCGGAACTATGTGTTTTTTGAATGGAATGGTATATTTTCCATTCCAGATTTGAAATGTACGTACGAATTTATACATTAATTACTGAAGACACTTTTACTTACAGTATATATCTTACATGCTATCCACCTTCAAAACATTGAATCGCTACTGATGTACACGACACACATACTTATATCAACGCACATACCGTATGATGGTAATGAAGGAACTTACAAACTAAGCAACTTCGGGACATACCCCTTTTTTGAAGTAAATTAGTTTTGTTTAGAACCAAATTCGTGGAACAACATAGGATTACGTGACGTGGTTATAGGAACGTACATGCCTCGGCAATGTGTACTCATTACGAGAAAAACGAGCATGGTTGGAATTTGATACAATGCCAAATGGATGGAATTCACGGGTAAGCCGCAAGTCTCTATGAGCAACACTATCCTGATCGCCATCCCTTCGACGTAACAATTTAAGGGATCTTACAGAGATTTGCCGTTACAAATCTGTTGGCACAAACCACCACGGCAAGGTCACGGTACAGAAATCGTGTGCGTAATTTGACATGGAGTTAAAGGGTTCCTCTTTTTACACACATGAAAATCCTGTTCATCGCAACGGTTAGGCTAGCAGGGTCTTTGGGATTTCAAAGAGACTGTACGTAGAATTCGTTATGAACGTATAACATGCCCCATACAGGGCGCACATTCGTGCATGGATGGTCCTTAGAGAAGCTGAGGGAGATTTAGCTTCCTAGCTTTGATGGAACCCTTCTTTGATGAGGATGTACCTCCTTCAAACATCTTGTGGACAGATGAGGCTTGCTTTACCTAAAATGGAGTGATAAACCGTTGGAATTGGTGGCACTGGGCGGATGAAAATCCCAATATCACTTTCAGTGCCCGCCACCAGAATATTTTTACCGTCAATGTGTGGTGTGGGGTCCTTCACAGTCAACTTATTGGGCCTTATTTTTACAATGAACATCTCACTGGCGAACGCTTTCTCCATTTCTTCAGATATATCCTCCTAGGATTACTAGCAGATTTGCCACTTCAGACACTGCGCAGCATGTATATTCAACTAGATTGTTTGTCCAGCACACAGTGTAAGGGGTGTGACGACCTACCTCAACCGTGTGTCTCCAGGAAATGGATTGGGAGATATGGACCTGTCGCTCGTGGCCACCGCCACCG
>JABUQX010035890.1:0-2500 GCA_015478945.1 Trachelipus rathkii | reverse complement strand
ATAAATAAATAAATAAATAAATAAATAAATAAATAAATAAATAAATAAATAAATAAATAAATAAATAAATAAATAAATAAATAAATAAATAAATAAATAAATAAATAAATAAATAAATAAATAAATTAAATTAAAAAAAATTAACACAAAGTATAAATGTAAAATAAAAAAAATTAATCTTTTTATGTTTATAACTTAACAATTTATGTTTTTTACATACCCTAAAGCCGTAAAAAAGTAAATCAGCAAGTCAGTAAATCAAACTACCATCCCAACCGCCCTCCTACACATCCATGATCTACTAATCTATTGATCTATTGATTTATTGATCTATTGAGTCAAATCACATCTCGAGTATTATTATCCATAAACATAACATAAAAAATAAGTTTTTTTATACTAACCCTTGAATATATCCCAATGTAACAAAGTTTTCACATCAGTAAAGGTAACATAACATAACCTGAACTAAGAATATAATGTACAACGACAAACCTTACATATCTTAACAATAGTAAAAAGACTAACATAGTGTACAGAACGAATCGTAGTGCTTTTGATTTAGTAAATATTCATTTAATAAAACAGTGTTGCTTATGTGTTTGTTTATTTTATTTTTATTTTTGTTAAAAAATTATTTAGTTTCATTTCAAAAAAAAAATTTTATTTTAAAAAACAAACTTTTATTTATTTCTTTAAAACTTTTTTGTTTTAAGTAAATTATTACTTTTGTTTACATACCCTAAAATAGTAAAATCAGTAAATCAGTAAATCAAACCACCCCATCTGCCCCTCCCCACCCACCCGTGATCTATTGATCTATCCATCTATCGATCTATTGATCTATTGAACTACTGACTCAAGTCATATTTTGTATAACATAAACAAAAACTTTTATTTATTTTTGTTTTATTTCTTTAAAACTTTTCTGTTTTTTACTAAAAAAATTTTTTTTATTCTTTTTATGTTTATAACTTAAAAAGTTGTGTTTTACATCGTCTAAACCAGTAAATCAGTAAATCAAACAGAGATCCCCTACCCTCCCCGTCACCCATTCCATCCGTGATCTATTGATCTACGGATCTATTGATCAATTGATCTACTGACTCAAGACATATTTTGTATAACATAACACAAAAACAAGGTCTTTATACAATGATCAACGAATATATGGTAACGTAACTAAGGTTTATTTTTTTACATCAATAAAGCTAACATAGCATCACCTTAACTAAGAATATAATGTACAATAACAAACCTAAACACAGCTCAAACCCGAATAAACGGTTAAAATTAACAAAGTTCCGTACTTAACGACAGTAAAGTAACTAACACAGCGTGCAAAATTGTATTTTCATACCCAGGTCTTACGAGCAATTCGTTTCACGTTTGTATTTGTATTTCCTGTTTCACTAGAGTTATCAGATACAAGTCGAGAAATTGTTCAAACTCCTCCCACTTTTCGAAACATTACGCAATACCTATGATTCTTATTTGGTTCGTTTTCGAAACATTACGCTATACATTTGATTCTTGTTTGTCACAGGGTCAACATAACAAATTTATTAAAAACATTTTATGTTTTTTCAAATGTCTTTATGTATTAAAACATTAGCATAGTAATTTTTAAGAAAACCTAAAAAAATTTTATCATGAGAAAACCTACCTATCTTACTAATCAACGAATAAATGCTAATCTATACAGGGTTGTCAAATTATCTCAGTCAG
The DNA here is from genome assembly GCA_015478945.1 of Trachelipus rathkii. Taxonomy (NCBI): domain Eukaryota; kingdom Metazoa; phylum Arthropoda; class Malacostraca; order Isopoda; family Trachelipodidae; genus Trachelipus; species Trachelipus rathkii. The sequence continues at coordinate 772 of JABUQX010035890.1, read as the reverse complement.
ATACGCAGTTGCCAAACTTACCAATCTCACATGTTCTATCACAACTACGACATACCAATGTTAATTTAATATTAACATAGTGATATTTATTATATCATAACCTAATTAACAAATTGAATTACGAATAAATGCTAACATAACAAAGTTTTAACATCAGTAAACCTAACAGAATATATATGTTTATTGTAATTTTTATTTATTTAAATTTATTTTTCAAATTTTTATTCTTTTTAATTTTTGTTTATTTAAAAATATATATATATTTTTTTAAAAAAAAACTTTTATTATTTATTTTTATTTTATTTTGTTTAAAATATTATTTTTTTTTCAAAAAAAATTATTCTTTTTATGTTTATAACTTAAAAAATTTGCATTTTTACACACCCTAAAACAGTAAATCGATAAATCAGTAAATCAAACCACCCACCCATCCCTCCTTCCACCCTCACCTCTACTTGTATGATCTATTCTATTGTCTCAAGCTACACATCAGTATCATTTTGGATAAACATAACATAAGTAAAAAATTAAGTTCTTTATACACTGATCAACAGTATACGCTAACGACAAACCTTAAAAATGCTAACATAAGCATCATCTGAACTAGGAATATAATACCCAACGACAAACCTAACATACCTTAAACACGAATAAACTGCTAACATTAACGACGTTCCATACTTAACAACATTGAAGGAACTAACATAGCATACAAAAAAAAACGTAACCTATTCACACATTGTCAAGCATATCTCTAACATATCAATATTAA
>JABUQX010035889.1:12500-18527 GCA_015478945.1 Trachelipus rathkii | reverse complement strand
TATATATATATATATATATAATATATATTATATATTATATATATATATATAGATTATATATATGATATATAGTATATATTATCAATATATATATAATAATATTATATATATATATAATAAATTTAATCTTTTTCCCAACGAATTTTTTTTTAATTATTTTTTTTTTTTTTTTAATTAAAGAAAAGAGAAAGAGAAAGAAAGAAGAAAATATTTTTTAAAGAGAGAGGGAGGAAGAAAATTTTATGTAGGAATTTTGAAGAAGAGCTTCAACAAAGCGGAAAAAAAGAAGGAAAAACTTAAAAATCGGAATAGTGATTAGAATGACAAACTTGAAATTTGCATAACCGCGTTGCGGGTTCGGTTTGCTCGGTTAGCAGAGTTGCGGTTGCGGGTTTTTCGGTTGCTCCGGTGCGGTACCGTGGTGCAAAATTAAAAACCCAATTAACTAATATTTCCTTTATTTAATTACTTACTGACACTGATATAAAACTAAATAAGAATAATAATAAATATAATTATATAATTAATAATAATAAGGGAATAATAATAATATTACAATAATTAAGAAACTACTATAATAATAAGAATAATATAGATATAATAGTATTATTATTATTATTATTATTATTATTATATTATAATTATTCATTTATAATTTATTTGATTATTATTTTAATTATTTATACTATATTTAGATTATATTATATTAATGTTATTTTTTATATTATTACCTTTGCAAAATTTTTAAATATCTTGTCCGTAAAATTTAGCCTTTTTTTTTACAAGAGTTACCAGGGTGGGGCCGAGACAAATGCCTAATGCATCAACACCATCCCACTTTTTCTTCCATCCCTCCCGTCCCGCCCTATACTGGAAGCCTGGAAGGATCGGATAAGATGTGTTTAGTTATTTGTATTTGCAATTGGAATAAGAAGGAAGTTAGATTATTTACACGGGGAGAATAACCCAATTTTCTCCTTTCTTCTGTTAATTACTCATCGTTTTCCTCCGTCCATCAAACATTTACCCACAATATCCCTGAAAAATTGGTCGAACTCCCTTCTCGTTGGTAATAATTTACTAGAAGCATGACAAAATATCCTCTCTTTAGCATATTGTTCAAATACTCTTTGAAGGTTAATGTTCTTCCCCTTCTCCACCAACTTTGAGGATCATCATTTGTATCTAGCTCCTTTTCTTTTCTGATATTTTGCCTATTTCATCCCAAAACATTTTCATTAAGTTCCTATTTATGTAATCATGATCACCTACCTTGATGTTAAAGAGTCTTGGGTTTTTATTTTTAAACGAGTGGTTGGGCTTGGAGTGTTGAAGTGTTGTTATTTTTCTTAAATTTGACCCAATGTTTTTGAAATAAGTATATATTTTCATCTTGAAGAAAGTTCTAAAATGTTTTGGTATCTGTTTCCCTGACAAGTCTATGAAACTAAGAAGAGGTAATAAATTAAAAAAATATTCTATAAAGACAAAGGGATGTAGATTGTTTGGATGAGAATAAGTGTCAATTTTTTTCTTTCTCTTTCAAACGAACAAAACCTATATCTAAGTTACTGGAGTATTACGTAATTTATGTTATATGAATTTTTGAGGCATTTATTTTTCTTGCTCGATTATATATAGATAGATATTAAAAAAGAGAAGTGAAGAAATGGACGCCGCTTCAGTGTAAGGGCGACAAAAAAAAAAATTAATACTGGTTTAAATTATATTTGAAGGTAATGCTTTAATAAAACCGTTTTTATTTAGTTAATTTTTTATTATTTTCTTTTATGAAAAATCAATTAATAAAAAGTTGTAATACCTAATTTTCAATAAAGGGTTTATAGAAACGTTAATGGTGAGTATTAATTGAGAAGGAATGAGGCGATTTACAAAATGAAATCCTTATTTTTCAAATATAGTAAAGAAGAGTAATGGAGATAGGAGAGAATTGAGAAGGAGGAGAAAAGCAGAGACGAAGAAGAGACGAGAGGGAGATAAGAGAGTAAGCAGAGAATGAAGAGAGAAGAGAGAGAGAGAAGAAGGAGGTTGAAGTTGGAGAAGCGAGAAATAAGATAAGAGAAGAAGTGAAAGAGAGAAGGAGTGACGTCATAAGGTTAGATGACTAAAAATTATGAGGGATTGAGTTGGAGAAGAAGAGAGAGAGAGAATGAACTCTGATGAGAAAGTGGCGTAAGCTGGAGACAGAAGAGAGAGAGACGGAGACGAGGAAGAGGAGAGACGAGTGCGAGAAGAGAGAGAGAGAGAGAAAGATGGGAGGAGAGAGAAGAGTGAATTGAGAGAATGAGTGAGACGTGAGAGAGGAGAGAGGAGAAGAGAGCAAGAGATAGAAAGGAGTTAGATGAGGGAGAGAACGAGAGAGAGAAAGAGAAGAGGAGAGAATGAGAGAAGAGAGGAGAAAGTGACGAGTGCAGAAGAGAGAATAAGAAGAGAGTGAGAGAATAGAAGGAAGATGAAGACGTAAACGATAGAGTTAGATGGACGTTATAAAGTTAGATGAGCGATTGATAAGCTAGAGTGACTTACAGAGTTAAGCATTGGGACGTTATGAATTAAGACGAGATGGAGCTCGGAAGTTATGTATATCAGGATCATGGAATTCTGGGAGTTCGATTTTTTTAAGAGAAGATGATTTGATCCTGACATTACCTAATAAGAGAGGAGAGAAGAGAGATGATGCAGAGATAGAAGAAGATTGACAAAAAGAAGAGAGAAGATGAATTGATGAGAAGTGAGAAAGAGTAGAGAATATTAGGTAGAAGGAAGAGAGCAGAGACATTTGAGAGAAGAAAGATGAGGAACTTTTTTTCCAGGGATTTTTAGCTTCCCGAGTGGTTGTATTCTAAAGGAGAGGGATGATAATTGAAGAAAGAGTAAGAAGGTTTACAGCTGAACATTTCAAAGCGCTAGATGTCATTGTAGCAGCGGGGCGAATGATGATGAAAGAAGAAAATCGGAAGACATGGGGAGTGATTTAAATTTAGAAGAAGATAGATGAGACAGGCAAGCGAAAACACAGACGAAGCAAGAAACACGAACACACAGACAGACGAAACGAACGCACAACCGAAGCGAAACAACGAACACACACACACACACACACACAGAACACACACAAAAACATACAAGAGCACACACACATATATATATATATATGAGAAAGAGATGATGACAGATATTGAGATAATGATAGAAACATAGATATAAAGATAGAATATATAGATAAAGATAGAGAGGAGTAAGATATAGAGTTAGTGAAAATAGAGATATAGTATATAGATTATGAATTACAAATATAAATAAGAGATGAAGAACGTATATAGTATATAACTGACGAGATGAAATGCGAGACAATTCTGCACTCGAAGGAATAGAAGAACAGAGACATGACTCGAATGAAGGAGAAAGAAGAAAAAGTGTCTGAGAAGAAATGGAAGAGATTAAAACATCACGCCCCTTTGCAAAGTATTTTTATGAAGTAAGACATCGTGATACATCACATGAAACAGAACACAGCACACACACGCATATAGAATGAGAATATATATATGAGAGTAAGTATAGTATATCATTAGTATAATATATATACATATATAGAAGATATTGTTTAATATATAGGATATATAGAATAATATATAATATATACGAAATATAAGATGAAGATAATATAGGTTGCATTGAAGACATTTCGGCAATGGTGTTTATTGCTAATCAGTTGATTAATGTAAAAGGGGAATCGGAAAATATAGAACATCTTAGAAAGCATATGTATGTGAGTGTGTGTGTGTGTATAGGTAGGCGTAAGCGTGTAGGAGCTTGTGTTTGTGTATGTGTGTTTGTAACTATGTGTGTGTGAAAGTGAATAAATGAAATATAAATATATTTAAAAGGTACATTTTAATCTTTCTTTGTTTTTTTTGAATGTTTCAATCAATTTTTCTCTTTCTTCTTTCTCTCAAGAAGAACAAGCTCGAAATTTTAGTATTTACCATAATTTGCCAAGTTTGTTCTCCAGTTTTGGTCTTAATTCAATCTCTCTCTCTCTCTCCTCCTCTCTCTTCTCTCTCTCTCTCTCTCTCTCTCTCTCTCTCCTCTCTCTCTCTCTCTCTTCTCTCTCTCTAAATAATATATATATATATATATATATAATATATATATATATATAATAATTATATATATATATATATATATATATATTATAATATATATGATATATATATATATATAAATATATATGTATATATATATATATATATACTATATATATAATAATATATAATATATATCATATATATAAATATATAAATATATATATAATGTATATATAATATATAATTATATAGTTATTATTTAATGAAAAAATAGTATCTTATTAAGTAGTAAATTATATGAAAGAAGCGTAACATTTATCATGTTATATATTATATTATAATATATTATTTTATTATAATTATATTATATTTTATATTTCTTGTACAGGCCATATAGTAAAGAAGTAAAGAAATAATATATTTTATATTAATAACGTAAGAGAGTAGAGAATACGGTATAGAAGAGAGAGACGAGTATAATAGATAAGAGATGAAGTATATATACACGAAAAGTAATGAGTATAGAGAGAGGAACGGATACAAGAGTATTAGTATCCTCAGATAAAGACAGTCAAGGAAGAAAGATGAAGAGAGAGAGAGATAAGAGAATTGAATGAGAGAGATAGAGAGAGAGAGAATGGAGCGAGAGATGAAGAGAGAGAGAGAAAGAGTTTATGGTAGCATAGGATATGTTTAAAAGATAAAATTACCTAAAAACTGACAGATTTGTCGGTTAACTGAAGACTAGTGAGCTTACTGTCGGGGCGAAAATAAAATACTTTACAAAAAATTTTCAATAAAATATCTATTAACAAACTTTTGTTTACATTAAATAAAACTTTACAAAAAAGTTTGAGGACAATTAATTTGTCTTGGAAGATTTTGATTCGAAATGCTTATTTATTAAAGGATTAATGATTATAATTTTAATGAGAAAATCTATTCAAAATGTTTGTAAGATTAGAAAATCATAACAAATACCAAAATATTCATTATATTAAAAAATCAATTTCATGGAATGAGATCTTACAGTAACATAAGGTAAAATATATATATTAAAATAAATATTCTTATAATACTATACAAATATTCTTATAGATATTATTATATATATATATATATATAATATTATACTCATATCATACTTAAGTATATATATATATATATATAAAATATAATATTTGTATATAATATATATATATATATATATATATATATATATATATATGTGTGTGTGTAATTGAACTATCAAGAAGGTTGGAGGGAGAAAACGAGAATTAAGTGAGATGAAAAAGAAGAGAGAGACGAGAAGAAATCTTGAAAAGAGGTTAATTAAAGATCTTCAAGAATCTTTCAAGAAGAGCTTCGAAAAAGATCTCAGAAGAGAATTCCTTTTTAAAAATAATTTGACCGTTTTCGTTTTTGTCATTTGTGCTTATGATCGATTAGAAATGCTTACCCAGTTTGGCACGAAATTTCGTGCATAAACGATCGTGATTTCTCATAAAGATTACTTTTGTTTGCAAATAGCTGGAATCAACTGTTGTGATGTAGCATGTGGCTTTGGAATAAATAGAAATAAAAAAAAATAACAAATTGTTTATATTACAAATAATTGATCAACTATTGTGATGGAGTTTATCGATTTGGAAGAAATTAGGTTTAAAGCTTATTTTATTGAATGAAACACTCATCAATTCAAATGGGTCTACTACGCCGCTATCTTGTTTGTTAACATGTTTTCGAGAAAAAACGTACTAAATTCGGCAAGCACGAGAAATAGCAACTTTACAGTATATATAAATTCCAATTTCTACGATTTTGCGCTGTTTGACAAAAACGAACTCAAACTCGAGCATTTCTTACTTTTCGTAAGCACAAATGGCAAAAACGAAAACTGTGGCTTTCTCCAAGG
>JABUQX010035889.1:0-5000 GCA_015478945.1 Trachelipus rathkii | reverse complement strand
TGATTCTATATATATTCTCGGAATTTACTGTATCATATCCCGTTTTCGTGCAATCATGGATCCCTATTTTTGCATGTTCCCTAGGAATTACAAAATTCATGTGCGCACTACGTAGGCTGTATAGACGTTACAATCCCGCATATATCTACAGTAGCAGCAAGTTTACTGCGGTAGATATTCGGGAAGCATGTGGTTACTTTAGTACGTCTACATGTATGGATGCCAATGATCTGGATGATGTCTATCATCCATTGAAATACAGTCGGATGGTCCGTCATTGTTTACCCAGTGTGAACTGAACGATCTTGTACGAGAGTTGTATTTGCCGAAGTTGTCCTCTGAGCTGTTGGCTTCGAGGTTGCATGAAAAATGACTACTAGACCATGGCACAAAAGTAACATTTTATCCTAAACAGAGAAACAGAGCGCGGAGGTTCGTTCCCAGTCAGATGTAAGCCTTGTGTATTGAGTTGAAGTGCAGGCCTTACACTCGCTGTGGGACTCAGCATACGGATGACGTGATTGGCGAGCTGTTTATTGACACTTTCCAATAGCAAATTTTAAAGTGAGTGTTTGCTTACACAACGGCAACAGATATGCTTCGGTTCCAGTAGGGTACTCGGTAAGGATGAGAGAGGAGTATGCAAATATCAAGACAGTTTTGGAGAGAAGGTACCTTAGCAGGTACAATGGATGGTTAATATCACGTCAAACCTCAAAATGGTAACATTGTCTTGCTCGGTCAGCAAGGCAGTTTCACCAAATATCCCGCTTCCCTGCTTGCTATTGGACAGCCGGGCGGACAAAGGATCATTGACCAAAAGCAGAATTGGCCACCAAGTGCGAACCTTTGACGCCAGGTGACAGGGAACATCGTTGCGCTGAAACCACTTGATGTACAGAGAGAACATCATCATGTCTTACTTCCACTACACATAAAACTTGGTTTGATGAAACAATTTGTGAGTGAAGGCCCTAGACCATGATGGTGAATGCTTCCGCTATATATGCTCAACGTTTCCTGGTCTGAGTGACGAGAAGAAAAAAGCTGGGATATTTGATGGCCCACAAATACGGACACTCCTCCGTGATGCTACCTTTGCTACAACAATGACTGTGTTAGAGGCAAGAGCGTTGAAATGCTTTTTTCAGAAGCACAGAATTTTCTGGGGAACAGGAAAGCCGAGAACCACTAACATTGTACAGGAACTGCTAGACAGTTTTCATTCTCATGGATGTAAAATGAGTATAAAGTTGCACTACTTACATTCTCACCTAAGAAAATTTCCGGATAACCTAGGCGATGTTAGTGACTGATGAGCAGGGTGAACGCTTCCATCAAGATCTAAAGTTCATGGAAGGACGTTACCAGGGCAAATGGGATATCAATATGATGGCCGACTATTGTTGGAGCTTGATGAGGGATATTCCAGACGCTATGCACAGTAGATCGTCTACGAAGAGAAAGTTACTACCATCGTAGGTATGTTTACATTAACTAAACCAATTCCTTCTATTACATTCATTGTTGTCCCATATTACTCTTTATTCATAGTTGTATTATATGTTTAACATATATCTATCAAAGACATGTATCATATCATTGTATTTGTTTCTCTCCCTTCTCATATATATATATATATATATATATTATAATATTATATATATATATATATATATATAATTATATATATATATATACTTATATATTATATATTATATATATATTATATATTATATATTATATATATTATATCCCGAATAACTGTGAAGACCTTGAAAAGGTAAAAAAATCATAAAATTTTACAAATGTGTGTTACACACAATATCTCACAAATACGATGTGAATACTCAAAAAGCGATTACATTTTTGGATTCAGCACAGTCAAAATATCGGTTGACGAAGTGAAGATTTCAAGGTGTAAGGTGTGAGTATCTATTATTATTATTATTGAGATATTATTATTATTATTTTATTATTATTATTATTATTATATATTATTATTATTATATATTAATGTAAATAATTATTATTATTATTATTATTATTATTATTATTATTATTATTATTATTATTATTATTATTATTATTATTATTATTATTATTATTATTATTATTATTAAAAGAAATTAACTTTAAAGTAGTAATAGTTCCAAAATAAAATATTACTAAACTTGTTATTAGCATAAAATTTAAATAATTTTAAACAAAGATGACAGAACAATCTTAGGTTTAAAACAAATATATTTGAATATTGAAATGTTGTGGTGTAGGAAAATAAGTTGCTCTCTATGTTGTGGAGTTAAACGTGATCTCTTATCCTCAAACACGTTACCCGCTTCTGAAAAAAGCTTTTTAAAAAAAATGCTTTTCTGAAAAAAGCTTTTTAAACTTTGAAGACCCGTAGAACTTTATATAGTATATTCCTATTTTACTTAATAAATTTATTGATCCGCTTATTCAAATTTTGGCTTACAGAACTAAGAGCTCACAGTATGGATATGACAAGATGCCAGATACTTCTAGAGAGACTCCACTTGTTAATCAGACAAGTTTTAAGTAGAATATGTAAGGTGTAGCGGAAGTCAAAAAGTTCCGGTTCCGGCCGGAACTTTTCCAAGGTTCCGGAAAGTTCCGGTTCCGGCCGGAACCAAAAATTGGTTCTCGGGTACATCCCAATATATACATATTATATAGGATATTATATATATAAAAATTCCTATATATATATAAATATATATATATATATATATATATATAATATATATATATATATATATATATATATATATATATAATATATTTTATAAAATGATATATATATGTAAATTTTTTTTTGTTATTCTTTTTTACTTTTAAATACCTAAACCATATTAATTTTTTCAATTTTGAGTTCTGAAATTATGTGTTACAAGTGTTTAAAATGACTTAAAATGCTTTCCTACAAGTTATTAAATCAAGGATTCGTTAAACAATTTTGTGGGTTCAAATCTTGAGAATTTAAAAAAAATTATTATACGTTACTTAGAATTCTTTCTGTGGAGGGTTTCTTTTGCATGTTTTAATATTGTGACATTCTTTATGTTATGTTATGTTGTGTTACTGTATGTTATGTTATGTGTATGTTTGTTATGTCTATGTTATGTTATGTTATGTTATGTATGTTATGTTATGTTATGTTATGTTATGTTATGTTATGTTATGTTATGTTATGTTATGTTGTGTTATGTTATGTCTATGTCTATGTCTATGTCTATGTCTATGTCTATGTCTATGTCTATGTCTATGTCTATGTCTATGTCTATGTCTATGTCTATGTCTATGTCTATGTCTATGTCTATGTCTATGTCTATGTCTATGTCTATGTCTATGTCTATGTCTATGTCTATGTCTATGTCTTTATTATTTAATTAATAATATAGTTTGGAAAATTAAAATAACAAAGATTGCTTTAAAATATTTTTAATTAAAAGGAAATCTTTAAATGTTCTTTCTTCTTAAAATATTATATTTTTATTAAACGTAAAAAAATAATTTTATAAAAACAATTTTTTTTTTCATTTTATGAAAAGGAAAATAAAAGCAACAAAGGATATTTTAATTGAGAAATTTGTATTTTAATTGCTTGCGTTTTGGAAATTTAAGAACATCAAAAAATTATTTTGTTACGTTTTTTATAAAAAATGTAGTTAGGCATTTTGTGATAAAAAATATATTTTAACTTCATAACTTTTAATAAACGCCAAGACGCACACACACATACACATGCTTATTTATATATATATATATATATATATATATATATATATATATAGATATATTATATATATATATATATATAATATATACTATATATAATATATATTATATATATATATATATATTAGTATATATCATATATATATATATATAGATATATCAGATATTTACGGTTAATAATACTATACTATATATATATATATATTATATATAATATATATATATATATATATTATATATATATAAATTTATATTATAATAAAAGTATATATATATATTATATATATATATATATATATATATATATATATATATGCAAATCTTTTTTCTGGCATTAATATAAACAGGATAACGGGAAAGATATAGAGAAGGGTGTTTAAGTTAAATTTTATTATTATTATTATTATTATTATTATTATTATTATTATTATTATTATTATTATTATTATTATTATTATTATTATTATTATTATTATTATTATTATTATTATTATTATTATTATTTTATGATTATTATTATTATTATTATTATTATTATTATTATTATTATTATTATTATTATTATTATTATTATTATTAATGTATTGCAAAGTCTTGGCTTAAAGCATACTAATCAAAATTTTTGCACCAGATGAAATCACAATTAAGAAAATGGAAGTTATTATTTGAAAACTTGCATATATTTCATAATTAAATTAAGACAGAGTAGATATTGATTATATTTTATAATAAGTTAGTTATTAAAAAATATTAATTTTTTTTATATTCTGAAAGATAATACTTAAAATTAAGAAAATTTAACTTAATATTTTAGAGAAAATTTAAAATATGTAAAAAGTATCAATAATTAATTTTCAGAATTTATTTTTTATTTGGTGTTTTCAATACTCGATGCTCATTACGACCTTGTTAAAAGATAGTTCTGGGTGAATAACCCTAAACTAATATATATATATATATATATATATATATATATATATATATATATAATATATATAAAAAAAAATATATATATATTATATATATATATATATATATATATATATATATATATATATATATATATATATATATATATATATATATATATATATATATATATATATATATATATATATATATATATATATAAAGGGTTTAACACCCATAAATACTTTGATTTTTTTGATTGTGAAACAGTGATTGAGCCTAAACGTCTCCAAACTACCTAAATATTTAAATTTTAATCTGCAGTTTTCCTT